>KZ807123.1:532095-545199 GCA_000696205.2 Oncopeltus fasciatus
TATATATATATATATATATATATATATATATAAAAAGGGTTTTATATAAAACATTGTCGTTTTATCAAATTCAATATTTCAAAGGTCTGTGAAAGTTTTTATACTTACCAATACTTATTAATACAATTGTAGCATTCTCTAAGCTTGTTAAATTCCATTAGACTCTTCCAAAAAAAGCATTTGGTGAATTTGGGCGGCAATGGTACGGGCCTGGACTCTGGTGAGAGCATTTCAGGTTGTGATTCAAGTTTAGTATAACCTTGACCGAATCTCAACATAATCTCTTCTAATAATCTCTACTCTCTTTGAAACTCTCTTTTTGTACTTAGTTTAGTTTTTATTTTTTATTTAAAAGAATCATGACAGTGTCCTTCGAAATTCTTGTAGTCTAAGCATTACTGAATAATTAAAAAAAACAACAAAAAAATAATTACAGCCGCTGAGCAACTCCTTAAATTATTAAATATGAATATGTCCTTGACCCAGCGCACTGAGCGGCGTTGGTATGGTAAAGTTAGCAGTGGAGATACGACGTTGGAAAGGAAGAAGGGCTCCGGGCGACCACTAAAGGATATTGATGAGGTTCTGCAGAAAGCAAGTACTTGAGAACTTGTCAGGGAGTGTGGTGTGTCGAAAGATACCGTTAGTCGCCATCTACTCTCAATGGGGAAGGTGACAAAGAGCAGTAGACAGGTCCCCCACGAACCTACTCCTCAGCAAGCAGCCTAAGAGGTTAGAAATGTGTGATAATTTATTGAAAAACCCTTCTGATATGAGATTTTACGAGTGGATCATTGTCACCAATAATTAAAACTGGTAAATAATATAATAGGTTATTTCCACCACCTATGAATATAGAACTGTCATACCTTCCATTGTCCGTCTTCATTGGTTTCTGCAAACCATCTGTTGGCGAGCGCTTTCGGACATTGTCCATCTTCTTGCCTTGAAGGCAGTTGATTACAGGCAGTGACAGTGAACGCATGTATTCGGCCAGAAGATGGACTATGTCCGAAAGCGCTCGCCAACAGATGGTTTGCAGAAACCAATGAAGACGGACAATGGAAGGTATGACAATTAAAACTGGGTTTAATGGCGTAATACATATAACTATAAGCAATGCCTAGATGCGGCCAAATTTATTTTCCAAAATTTACTGCAAGGGTGCATTTAAAAAAAAAATATCCATGCTTTGCGTTTTTCAGAATTTTGAAGGTTTTATTCACCCCTGGACCTTGTGCCTAATGGATGCTCAATGAATTGTAACTCCACTGTAAACAACTGGAAAAAGTTGGACCAAAAGTTGTCTGGGGTTGTCCTGCTTTGACCAACCCAAAAGGAGCTTTATTCTAACAATCCAACAAACAAGACATTTTTAAAGAAACTTCTTGAGTACGAACTCCTGGCTCATCTACGTTCATAGTCCCGACCTCGCACCATCAGGTTAATAATTGTCTCAATCCATGGCACATTTACTTCAAAGGAAAAATTTGATAATTTTTCGGAAGTTTGAAATTGCTGTTCAAGTGTTCTTTAACAGCCATACCAAGGAATGGTATCAGTGTGGGATCGAGCAATTGGCTAGATGATAACTTATGACGGATATGTAATAATACAAATGTTTGGTTGAGAAAACGTCGTTTTCCTATACACCCCTATATATATATATATATATACACAAACATTTATACATATTGAAATATATTTTTGCTTAAGCAAACCCCCACTCCAAATTACCTATAAATTAATGTTTCTGTGTGCTATTCTAAAAATTTCGTTAAAACGTAAAAGATTTTTAATCACTCTTTAAATTGTTGGTAAACTCACAATTCTAATGGTGTTATTGGGTTCATTAATGAATTTGGCTTTGTTGTTGTTTACTACATGTGAATGTAAAGTATCTTCGCTTAACAAAAAAACTGTGCTTTCGAGAGCGTTGAATGTGTGCCTTCTACTTACATAAATTATTGTGTCTTGTTTGTAATTAAATAATAATATGTAAGGTCTGTCTAATATTTAGTCTTTCGGAATTCGCTAGGTTATTTTTTAAAAGATCTAGGGTATGTTTCAGCTAAAAAGGTACACTTTCCTCCATGAACAAATTAGTTGAGGGAAGGGAGACAGGTTGCCCACTGAGGCAGGTGGGCTAGAGCAGCTGGAAGACTGGTTTTGTATGAAATGCCTCAGATCAGCTGTGAAGAGGGCGGCCATGTCTTAAGGAGGGTGCCAAGTGAAATGTGACGGAAGACGATCTACAATCATTCGCAATATGTGAATGTCACGTCCTTACGGAGTCGTACATTTTCAGGTGCAGCGCCGTGTATGATTTAGCCCTCTGTTTGCCTTACATTTCTTTTACTCTCCCCTATTGCTTGTCTTGTAGAGGCAGCATGACTTCTTGAGCATCCCTCCCCCCCAGTGCACTTTTGACTTCGTTGTGGGGGTTTCCTATAACCCTCTTGGGGATGATGGTATTAGGGAGTTGGGGTCGAATGTCATCGGTGAGGAGAAAATAATGTGGGTTGCATGAATCAAACTATATTTTAAAACAAATTATGAGAGGGAATGGAATAAAAAAATCTGTCTGTCCCAGCCAGGAATTGAACCTGAATCTCCTGCTATCCGGGCCGGCGTGCTTAAACATTACACCACCAGGTCATTTCTAGATATCTCATTAAATTTACATGGATTATAATAAACCACAACCAAATAAATATTTATAAACAAACTATAGTTTTATCAGCGTAGAATGTTGGTTTTTTTGTTTTATTTAAACTGATGAAATTCTATTAAAAGTATTAAATTGAATGAACAGTACCCCCAGACTTCTCGTGATTTCACTATACTTATGTGCACAAGGTGCTTATACTTGAGATTAGGTTCTAGAAGATAACTCCAGGAAGTCGTAAAATGTACATTCCAATTGTAAAAATAAATAAACAAATAAAATACTTATTATATTTAAATTATGAACCAGACTAGAATCTCAGGTTCTAAGTTGTCATTGGTTTCTACTGGTCTCTTGTTCTACACCAGTATTTTTATTATTATACAGTATAAATATAGTTACAGTGATGTAAGATGATTATCAAATGAAAAAAGCCCTATTTCACGAAATTTAAATAGAACAGTCTGTTAAGCAGTATAGTTATATTTTAAGAATATAGGCTGTATTATGTATTTTTCATATGTGTGATGTTTGTTTTGTATTAAATAGATTTAATTTATTTAATTTTTTTTTTGGGGGGGGGAGAATTGATTTGCTTCAATTTAAAATAATATCCTTAAGTAGCGCATATGCTATTTTTGTTTACTTTTGCCTCGAAGTTTGTTAGAGGAACATCTTGAAAACTTATTTTTTTTGTGTTCATCAAAAATAGTTGCTTGTTGTTGATGTGGTGTGTTTATGATATTACTGACGGCTCCTAAAATCTGATTTATTACGATTTGTTAAGAACTATATTTTCCCTCGGCCCCGAAATATGCTCAAAGGTATTGAATATAAGGGACGCTTAAGGATCCTCGAGGCGCTCTCGTATTCTTATTTTAATATTTAATGACGGATGGTAGCTTTTCTGGGCTGATTCGTGAGGAAGGAGACGGGGCTTGTGTAGGAGCGATTTTCGAGTCGAATCACAGCTACTGGTACGGACGTGATCACTGTTCCAAGTCGTCCCAAACCCCTTCCAACAATGCCTTTGGGGCCCCCCCCCAACCAACCTACCAGACGAATATTAATAAAAAAAAAACGAAATAAAGGTGGAGAAAAACTGCTTTTTTTATTGTAATATTATCAGTAGTTTTTATTCTTATGTATTTTACTTTTCTTTATCTGAAACTGAAAAACTCTTAATCTCTTTCACTTTTAACATTTTTATACTTTCTTTTCTGCATATGAAGAAATTTCATTACATGAGAACATCTTAAGAGATTGATCAATTATTTCAATTACATTTTTGTATAGAATTTTGGTATGCTTTACAGAAGAAAATTATGTGAAATATACTTTAAAGCATACCAAAATTCAATACAGAAGTTTATTTGAAATAATTGATCAATCTATTAAAATTTATTTCCAATTGAAAATAATATTGGAACCTACCAAAGGCCATTTGCTTCGCAATATTATTAGATTTTACAGCATGTACGTATAATTTATCCTACAATTTTAACCAAGGATTTATTCAAATTTAAATTCTATCAAAATTCTATCTTTTTACAAAACTTATGATGTACATTTGATTTTTATGAGATTTGTTAAGTATGACGAAATTTGACTAAAATAAAAAAAATGTTAGATTTATTAGTGTAAAGATAATGAAAAATCGTATATATGCCATAATACATTTAATAATAATAAAATCCCCTAATTCTCCGTGAATGATGATGTATGACATAAATGATATCGCCCGAAGTCCAATAGATTTGATTTGGTCTAAGAGAATTCTATACTTAAGCCAATATTACATCCTATGTAATTATTTGTGACATTTTCGTTGTGTGGCATAAGCAAAGTCTGCAGCTCTAGCAACTGCTCTCGAGCACAAGCGCAAGGTGAGAGCTAAATTGCACTTTGCGATGTTGCGTTTTTTTGTGGCTCATAGCCTAATGAATGCAAACAGGTTAGAGCGCATAAAGCACGCAATGCTATTCCTAGTGTGGGAAGTTGATGCAGCTGAGGCGTTAGCAATCTCATAACCGAATGAATTAATACTAAGAGGTTGGAGCATACTTTTGGCAGAAGCGAAATTATTATTTATAGTTAACTACGCTCTTATGAATAACATATATTAATAACGAAGTATATGATATATGCTTTTCACTTGACTAAGGTTAATAAGGCAATACATCCTCATAGCTCTCGACTTACTTTTAATAAATTCATGAACTGTTCTCTATAAAACAAATGCACAATTCACTCATTTCGCTTCATATTGGCATTTTTCTTCAAATTTCTTGAAAATAAGAAACCAAATGTTTGTCATATTAATCGTTCTTAAGTTCTGTAGGTACCNAATTTTTAATATTTATTTATTTTACGTTTATTTTTCATTGTATTTAGCTTTGTCTCATGGAGGAGGGGGAGGGAGGGCAGTTAGTCGAGGTGGTTCCGACCAATTCTTCAAAGGTCTTGCAATTCTGGCGCTTCGAATTGATGTCGCGCCCTGGATTAGCTTTTATCAAAAATTAGAAGCTTGTCGAAGAAGTTGTTGAATAAAGTGGATAATTGTTGATAGCCCTTCCCTCCAAGACCCAAATGTTTCAAAGGAAAGTTAAAAAAAAAAAAAATATCACGGGATAATAATGCCCATATTAGATTTTAATAAATGGCTTTGTATAGTATGCTCTTTTTACTATATACTATATATTTAGTCTTTTATATACTTTATATATATGTTCGTCATTTTTGTGAGAATCCATTAATATGTAATAAACAATTAATGAGAGGGAATAGAATAAAAAAATCTATCTGTCCCAGCCAGGAATCGAACCTGGATCTCTTGCTATCCGAGTCGGTGCACTTACCAATTTTGCTACCAGGGCGCGCTATTTTTTCATTCAATTCCCTCTACATTGGCGAGAGCCTAACCTCCTAGAAAGACAAGAACTTTTGTCAAGTTATTTGTCGACTCTCGTCATTTACGAGAGGAATACCTCTGTGGAAGTCGTGCAAGTTAGAGAGGAATCATATACAGACTAACTGGAAAAAATCTTTTTGAGCGTAAAAAAGAATAATGAAATATAATTAGTGCTTTTTGGGGTCTTTATAGTTTTACAATGATTACAAACATACATGGTAAGAAATATATTTATGAATGTATCCAGAAGATCCTTTCCTTCGTCTTCTTCTGGAGCCAGCCTTTGAGAGTTTCTTTTTCTTTTTATTATTTTGGTTTCTAAAATATTATTATCATTAACTTCCCATTTTATTTTTGAGTAAACTAATGGGGGAGAGAAATCTGCTTAGATTCTGCTGCTTTTGCGTGAGGGGGGCTTTTATGATTTATGATGTTTGATAGTAACTTTTAATTGAGAATATTCCAAGCCCCCTCTCTAGAGCAAGAGTTTACATAGGAGTAATGTAGATAGAATGACAGAGTGTTATAGTCGAGAGCATGACCGTGCATAGCTGTCTGTTCTCACTCCCCTGCCGAGGTCTGGTTGGCAGGCGTCGATACCGGCCGTAAACAAAGTTAACCTATACAACGCTACCGGGGGGAGAGAGCCCCTCTAGACATTAACATTTCCAGTCCTGCATATCCAAATTCAATTACCACGAGTGAAAGAGAGTATATTTATGGACGCTGCGCCGCCTGTGGAGGAGCGGTGAAAACCAACACACCGTTCCGAAATCCTCTTTTTTCGCTGGTTCTTACCACTCCACTCTTCTACTAGGCTTTTGTTTCTTCCCTTATGAGCGAGCTGCCCCGAAAATCTCGCCTTCCATGTTTGATCCATTCTATTCTGAGAAACTAACTCCAAATATTTGTGAGGTTTCTTATTCCTCTTGGGGCAGGGCCTGTTCAGTCTTTAAACTCACACAAATAATTTGTAAATTCACTTTATTTCCATATCCCTTTAAACAGCCACGAGAGTACGATAATTCCACGCAAAATGAGTTTATTTCTATTAGATACTTTTTTGTTGGGGTTTGGTCAAGGTAGATAAAAAAAAAAAAAAATGTGTGTTTTAAAATTATCTGCCAAAGTTACATTATAAGCCCTGGAACTATCATGAAGGCGAGAAAGGGGACTTCGTGTCCCTAAGATCACATTTTCATGACTGAATGGAACTNATGCAGAGTGGTTTCTATGAGATCTGGAAGCAGAGTTCTCCTATGAGATCTGGATGCAGAGTATAATGTGCCTCGGCGTCAGGCAAAAAGTGTATGTCCATTCGCAAAAAATAAGATGAGGATAGTGGTGGATACCATTTGTGGAACTTAGTTAGTAGTTCTATTCAGCGAACAGAAATCTGACCCAGTGATCAGGAATTTGAAGAACACTCTTCATATTCTTCACACTTATTTGCCTGAAGATTTCAGCAAGTTTATGCAGACTTCTGTCCCTTCGGTGCTTTTGAGCAATTGCAGAATGATTCTATAGACAAGCCTTATATATGTAATATAAACCATTTATCTAAACATGAAAATGGAGAACACCGAAAACAGGCCCTATCAGATTCTGGTTCTCACTAAGGTCTTAGCAGCGTGAAGAATTATTTCAAAATTCCTATCATGTACGTTTAAAGACAGTCAATTCATGGGATTCTGCGAAAACTGAAGTAATTGACAAACTTTGACTTAGTTTTTTTAGAACATGAAAAACATTGTTTATTATAAGTAGATTCTTTTTGTTGGGGTTGATCCAAAAAATACAATTAAAAAAAAAAAAATGTGTGTTTTAAAATTATCTGCCAAAGTTACATTATAAGCCCTGGAACTATCATGAAGGCGAGAAAGGGGACTTCGTGTCCCTAAGATCACATTTTCATGACTGAATGGAACTGAAACTTCAGTTTCATGAGAATGTGATCTTAGGGACAGGACGTCACCTCTCGACTTCATGATAGCCCTGAAGATGGATTACATTGCAAGCCGAAACGTTGCCAGATAATTTTTAAAATTCCTTTTTTTTTTAATTAGAGTTTTTTTGGATCTACCTTGACCGAACCCGAAAAAAAAAATTTAATAATAATATCTACGGTCATAAAAATTCTCTGTTTGAATTTGTTTCGGATNTACTTACTGACGAAGTGCGAAAAATCCCCGAAAATTTTACTCTTTCTGATTTTTTTTCTTTTTCTGTCTGTGGACACAGTCCACTGAACTCTTTATCCCACCTGTTCTTGTTTGCTACAGATCGCTGACGCGTGTTTTTCATTTTCTCTCTTTCTCCAGCCAGTTTTGAAAGTAAGAAATTTATTACTTGTGTTTTCTGTATGAACCGTTGATTAGTTCGTCAGGGCTTAATCAAATTTACACAGGAGTTGCTTTAACTAAGAATATTTCGGTTTTATCGACAAAAATTAAAGTGAAAGGCTAAATTGGTCTATAAGATCGAGTAACACTACATTTTACCATGGCTTGTAGGTAAAATGTAGTGTTCATGACTGTTCAAGAGAAGAGAATGTGGGAAGCCCTTAGTACTCATACATACATTCTCAAATATTGTCTGTAATCTGTGCTTCTTTTTAAAACATGAGTAAGCTTTCCTCAACATTGTTTGCTACATTTTTAGTTATAAATAATTATCGACGAATAATCATCCTCTTCNTCATAAAAATTCTCTGTTTGAATTTGTTTCTTATTTCATAGGACCAGGAGTATGATACCACTGTAAATATGTGTATATCAAAAACTGTGGAATAATGTTTTGAAGTGCTTAAGAATATTCCAAATTTTTTTCCAGCCAAGTTTGGATATATTAGAATAAAATTATGATAATACTACATACAATTGTCAAATTTGAAAACTACAGGACATTGTTAAAAAGAAAATAATTATTGATGACCGTTTGGGTTGTAAAGATGTATCTCAGGAAGTTTCATTTCATATTTTAACTGAATTTACTGCAATTGGGCGTATAAAGTGTTCACTTGATGGACTAATAATTTTAATTTGTCTGATTTTTCCAAGAGTATGACAATGGAAAATATTCCGAGGAGAAATGACGCTTTCTTTTCTTTTGCTTCTGCAATAAACATGATAATGGCGTTATTCATCTCACCGTGCTCGAATGTGGGTGCTACAGTCGTCTGGACTACTTTCATGTCCGGCATGTGCAAAATAATTGCGATAACAGAAACCGTGATTTCTGTTTAAGATGTATTTCCAACAAAAATTTGAATCTTGTGATTGTATCAGTTGCTGGAGATAATACTCCCGTTTCGGAATAGTCCGTGTTACAAATAAAAAAAAAAAATTAAAAAATTTTCACAATCATCTTTTCCTCATTAATTGTTTTCCCATTCTTGCTGTAGGACTACCTTCGGGCCTAGGGTTTCGGAGGATCTCCTGCCGACCGAAGACTGTCGTAAGAGGCCCTCATCTTCCACCTGTCAGGTTCCTTCAGGCCGCAAGGCGACCTTGCAGCCCCTTCATTTCACCCAAAATACAGCTTCATTTACATATGAAATTGTCTCCTTCAGCTGTCTCGCCCGTTTCCCTCTCAGCCTTTTCATCCTTCTCATTAAGAATGATTTTCTTTAGGTTGACAATACAACCCTCATTTCTATAATTTCTACTTCAATAATTTCACTGTTCTTATTTATTATACCAGGAAATTGAAATTAAAGAAGGAAAAGAATTCCACTGATGTGTGTAGGAAGAATGTTAATGTGTGTATGTTCAAAAGGAGAGTTTTTTGACCGTAGATATTATTCTTAGATAATTTTAGTTGGGGTTCGGTCAAGGTAGATCCAAAAAACACTAATTTAAAAAATGTATTTTTTAATAAAGGATTATCTGCCCACGTTTCGGCATACATTGTAAGCCGAAACGTTGGCAGATTGAATTTATTAAAAAATACATTTTTTAAATTTGTGTTTTTTGGATCTACCTTGACCGAACCCCAACTAAAATCATCTAAGAAAAAAGTTAATGTGTGTACTTTTTTTCTTTTTTTTTCCGAGAAAATCTACCATGATTTTTGACATGTGCAGTTGTCTAGTAGGCATATTTTTTCCCCTTGAATCTCATTGGCTGAATTTGATTTAGGCTATTTTATTCCTCATTTTTTTATTGTTCTAATTTTAAAACAAATGTTTAGGATTATTCAGCAGATTTACTTGATATATTTTTATGATACATAGTTTAGTTTTCTTAGTTTTGAGGTATTTACTAAATAGAAAGGTAGTCCATTATTTCTTACATAATAAGGGGGTATCTTAACGTATTATTAGCTGTTTTTGACACACTGATGCTTACATTTTAAGTGGAGTGAACTGACCCGCACTCCGTGTTTTGAAGGTCAACCTATCTTCGACCTGGGTTCCACAATTTCTCTAAAGTATTTTACGCACAGATTTCTGTTGGTTTGTCGTTGTAATATATATATATATAGACACACACACATATATATATATGCACACACAAGTTAATTACCCTTCTTCAGAGGTGATTTCTTTTTTTTTTCTTCTTAAGTAGAAATCAGTTGTTTATATTTAATTGAAAACCCCTACAGATTTTTCCAATAACTTGTGAAAAAAACAGAGGATATGCCAATTTTCAAATGATTGTTAAGTATTATTTGTAACTCCTACTGCTTTCTGTTGAGAAAGTACTGCCCTCTTTTACTGATTGCCGTGTAAAACTATTCTGTATTGTTTAATTTTGAGGGAAAATTTATTACAAATTCAGTTAATAATTTTTTGATCAAAAAGAGAAAGTTAATGAAAAAGAAAAATAACTCTCTAAGCTTAATTAATTTTAATAAAAATAAATTAATTAAGCTTAGAGAGTTATTTAATTTTCTCTAAAATTAATTAATTTTCTCTGTGTATTTTTTGTACGCTTAAACTGTAGAACGCTATTTTCATATATGAACTTTAAAAACGTCAAAACCGGATTCCGAGTTAAGCGTTGAACGTAGTGTTATGCTGAGTATAAAGCTTTAAATATGCTTTCCTTCAAAGTTAAAGAATTGATTAATGAACAAAATTTTATGATTATGATAATCAATGCATTTATTTATAGGGATTATAAGGCACACGAGATTTATGAGATTTAGGAAAGAAGTGATAGAAACTTGAATTTTGGATGTATTCTGCTTTATACTTTATTTTCTTCTTTATTTATCTTTTATTTTTGTGACGCTTATAATAATAGAGTTATCGACAATTTATTAGTTAGTCTCCCTATATACTTCATCTCCAGCTCTTTTAATTTTAATAAAACATATATATTTTATCAAGTTGCAAGGGGCAATAAACGAAGCCCAAATATTAAATTTGTTTTATTTACTTTGAAATGGAAGGACTAGACCAATTTCAGAATTTTCATTCTTCAATATCTTACTAAATATACGCTTGAAAAGAAAAATTATTAATTTAAAATGTTGCAAAAATGTATTTCAGACCTGTTATAAATATTATATATTTTTACGCTGGATGTTGGATGTCTAGATGAGCGTTGCTCTGATATTCACCCTCGTGGGATGTTATTGTTCTGACTATACACCCAGAAGTAATGACAGCCCCCGTAGACAGGTGCATAGAGGATAACAGGCTAGTGCACCTCACTAGGTCAGGTTCGACAACCTCCTTGTACTCCCAGTCCTTCTTCATTGTTATCTTGACAGCCATTCTCTTCGCCCACTCGCACTACCTCTTCCATTGTGTTTTTAAGTGCATTTTGCATTTGGCAGTAGGCGAATTAGCTACATATGTTCGCGGAGGTTGTGTTTAACTTGCTATGTGATAGAATCATTGTTGTTGTTTTTTTTAAATATTATAATTTTGAATTTTCGATCAGCCCAGCATTTCCAGACGAATTATTTTTGATTTGCTAACTACATAAATATAAACAATTAGCAATAAAGGTAAGTTCTTTTTGTAATATTTTTCTAGTACTAAATAAACTTGTAATTGATGTGAAAAATCAAAATTTCGCATTAAAAAATAGCTCTTTAAAAACTGGTGGTATCCATAAGTTAAATAACAAAAATATACTGTTAATAAAATTGCGGAAACAGTTTAACTGAATTTGACATTAATTTGGTATTTAAGGCCCTCCAATGCCTCGTTCCTTATGAACTTGATTCATCAACCCTTGGGGGGTTAAATTTAGTGTTAAAAGTATAAATTTCGATAATATTTTTTTGTTTGAATCTTTGAGTATTTTATGCTAAGGCTTAGAACCCAGGTAGACTTCGTTGTGCACTTGAACTAAATATGTCTTATGCCATATCAAATTGTGATGTTTCTAGGAGATGCGGACCTCCAGTTTGTACTCTGAAGGATTTTATGTACAAAATATCGGTAATGGTACCGTAGAGGAAGCAATAATTGAAGCATAATGACCGCTACGAATACCATTTACTCTTTATTCTTGCTCAGCAGTACCAGTAGAATTGTTTACTGTTTAATTTTCATTCAAGTTGTATTTGCTATAACTGCCTGCAAAGACGTACTAGACTCGAACGAACGTCTTCTTCAACTTCTACGCATTGCCCACAATCACATTTGTATTTTCTGTTTTAAGTACCTCGGGTATCCCGATATCCAAACAGCTCGAAATTGGAAACATGGAGAACCATTTCTTCATGCTACTGCCTGTCCTACCATTTATTGTATTTCCATTCCTCCATATTATATAAAAGTTAAAGGAAGTAATGTTTTGTTTAATCTTTTATATCTCATTTATGAGGAGGATAAAGTAAGTACTTATTTGAATGTGAAGTAAGTTGTTATCTGAAGGATGAACGATCAAGACGAATCAAACGAAATTTTGAAAATAGGTATTATTTCAGCCCAATAGACATTGTGAAACGAGTTTGCTACAAACTGTAGACATAACTGCTTTTAACTACAGTTTATTATGTTAGGGTAGCCAATCATTGACTATTATTATTGTTAATAGTAGTTTAAGATATTTGCAATAATTTATTATAATTATTATTTCGATGGAAAAAAGTTTAAACCACAGCTGTACTCAAACCCGGATTTTCTGACCATTAGCAAGACAGTCTTGTATGGCCTCTGTAATACGCGGGCCCTAACACCGCCATGCTAGAAACTTTCTCTCTTAACCTTCCAGGTGTGTGAAGTAGTTCGCTACTCCATAAAAGTGGGATTCAATCAGCCTTTCCGCCTTTCTGTAGGGGAGAAGTGAATGACGTGCCGGAATTAGGGCTTACGTAGTGCAGAGGCTGAATAATTTTTTTTGTTAATATTATTTTCTTTTTCATAGCCTTCTCATGAAAGTTCTCGTTAAAGTCTTAAGTTACTTGAGATATTATATCTTCAGGAAATAAATTTTGCACGATTTAATTCATCCTTCTTGCCTTCTTAATTATATTTTGGTTAAGCAGTCCCTTATACGGTAAATTGGGATTCGACTCTTATCTGTTTTTGGTAATCTTAAAAAAAAAAAAAAGAAGTCAT
>KZ807123.1:600495-612913 GCA_000696205.2 Oncopeltus fasciatus
AAGTACACCGGCCCGGATAGCAGGAGATCCAGGTTCGATTCCTGGCTGGGACAGATAGTTTTTTATATTCTATTCCCTCTCATTAATTGTTTGAAATTTACGTGGGATAAAATACCACAGCCAAATTAAATATTTATATAATTTTTTAGTTTACTTATTGAAAGACGAAAAAAACCATTCGCTAACGGCAATAAATCAAAGTTTTTGTTTTTTTTGCCAATTGCAGCAAACAGAGCAATCCTAGGTATCATGAGTTACCTTGTCATACCTTCGCCCAACACAAACGAACTTGCTTTCGTGACATATATGATTCTGTGAACGGTGGAGGGGGAGGAAAAAGATAGGAAAAACCAAAGGGTGCAGGGGGGATGAAATATAAGCGAAGTAAGTCATAAAGAAGGACGGTGGAGGGAGGTGACGGATAAAAATCCTTGGCGTTTGAGTTGTCGGTGGAGCAGAAGAGACAAAGCCGTCCAGTGATAAGAGGCCTCTTGCTATCTAAACCCGGGCATTTGTAACAACCCCTGTACCGGGGACAGATCTCTGTTTCCATCCACCCTCCCTTTCCGCCCTTCCACTTTCTACCCACCTAGATTTTAAAGGATTTTCCAGTATTTTCTTCAAAAATTAAACTATTGGCCTGAAAAATGACGAGAAATTTAAAATCAAAATTCTAATACTTTGATATAAAAAATTTGATGTTTTAATTTTCAAGAATGCATAATCAAATCGTGTATATTCTTGGCAAAAAGTATTTAAAGGATTGTTTTTTTGTTATTTTTCTCATTGAAAAAAGGAATAAGAAAAGAAAGAATTGTAATTGTTTGAATTTTAGTTTTCTATGAGAGTTAAGAAACAAAAAGTATAAAGCACTTTGAAGTACTTTCAGTACTTTAAGGTATCGCAACGAAACTCTTATGCCTAGCGCTGAAGATTTGAGCACGCATTGGGCAGGTTTTTACGAGAAATAACATACAGTCCAGTGCTATGATTTTTAGGATTAGAATAGGTAAGATTCTGCTTGAAAGGCCTATGGCCTTAAGTGGATTCATAAAAGTAAAAACTGATGAATATCTTTGCTATTTTTGAAGAATTTTCTGACTGGTTTTCATTCGTGTTTCGATTCGTATTAGGCCATTAAGGTCATTGAAAAGGGGGCTATCTCATTCTAAACATCCATGGTTCACGACAAGCTTTTATTTGTCGAATAAACCTTGCCCAGGGTGGGATTTGAACCCGCAAAGACCGCAATGAGACCTGAATGGATACCATAAGCTACTCTGGCTTATACAATTGTAAAAAATGTGTAGTAAAATATTGAGCGGTGAGACAACGAAATTAATATTTTATTTAATGCGTTAATATTATTATTTAATTATTTTCGCATTGAAAGTATATTGTTTCTATTATTTATTTGGGTTGTGTAACTCGTTAAAACTAAGGGTTTGAAATGAAAATGAACTAAATTCGTATTGAATAAATCTAAATACATATTAAATTTTAGTTGATTTGGCCAGCGTTTTTGAAATAAAAATATAAAATTAATACACTTTATTGAAAATGGTTTTTATTTAGTTCGAAGTCACTGTTCAATTATATTGTATTTGAAGTGATAAGATAAAAGAAATTTCTCTGCCATATTACTATACGATTCAAGTATCAAATAAAAAAAAAAATTTACATTACTTTCTCTACGTATGTGTTATTCAATGCTTTGACTGACTGCCCAATGACGTATATTTAAGAAGTGTAAATAAATGGACATCACAGAGAGATTTCTGTTTTTATTTGCGTTGAGCCAAAAGCTTGTTTTTAGTGTGTCCATGTTTGAAGCTAAGGAAGGCAAATATTTTTGCTTCATTCTACAAACATATCCGTACTGTGTCGTTATGGCTTGAAGTACCAAAGCCATTACCCCTGAAAATGTTTTCTGGTTTGACTGGTTTTAGTTATTTCCCTCTTATTTTAAGAAAATAAATAAAATGAAAAATTAGTTTATCCATCACCTGTAGTTATGATGAGTGTCTGTCAAATTTTTACTTAGATGTGTATCTCTTACTTGTTAATTAAAAGAAAAAAAAGGTTCACGACGGAACTCGAACCCGCTTCTTCATATCACTATCCTAACTGGTGGATCACCTCTGCACTACATGGGCCTTAGTCCAACCGTGTTAGATACTCTCCCTAGAGGTCGCCTAGACTCCCAGCTGTGCGAATAAATCCGCCGCAACAGACGTAAGGCAGACTGAATCTGAAATCTCAGACTCCTTAGTATGTATAGTAACATCGTCAGTGGTGTAGTGGTTTGAATCCCGATCCTTTCTTTCAAAGCTTTTTCTAAATTTGTTCGTACCAGGGTGTGCTATAGTCGTGCAGTCGTAGTGCTATACCGGGAGATTAGTAGGTTCCCTCCTGATGAATGACTGATATAACTCTGACTCTCCTTTGGCTACAGAAAAGATCTACGGATTGATGAGATCTAACAGTCTATGGGGGAAAATTTACTTAAAGGAGTAAACACCTACGGAATATAAACCCCCGTCTTCCATGTTTAACGGGAGCAGAACCGATCAACCTGACTCTGGATGACGCATAATAAGGTTTGCATATATATAAACATCTATATACACACATTCACAAATACATTATATATTTATAAGTGTGTGGGCTTTAGTGAGTCTGGGAGGGACTCCTGTTCATCAGTGTAACTTAGTAACTGACTCACGATGGCATGTACTTACATTTATATATATTGCAATGGTATTATATTTAATCATTTTTAGTGCAAGGGAACAGAATAAAAATCTAACTGTCCCAGCCAGGACTCGAACCTGGATCCCCTGCTATCCGGGCCGATGCATTTTCCATTTATGCCACCGAGACAAGTCTGATAAGTTATTAAATTCCCCGCACTAGTGTCGAGAGTCTAACTTCCGAGGCAGACGAATATATTGTCTTATGCTCAGAGGCACCGGCTCGGATAGCAGGAAATCCAGCTTTGAGTCCTGGATGGTACAGTTAGATTTTTATTGTTAAAATTTACGTGGGATTAATACCATAAAAAATAATAATAATTACCAGGATTAATTCGGTTGTAGAGTACATTTGGAAAGCAAGAATTAAGTAGAGCCTTATGAAGAGGAGGATGCAAGGGATCCTGGAGAAGATGACAAATCCACTGAAAGGAGCTTTGGGGGGCTGGTTATGGGTTTCCCGGCCTTTCCTTGAGGTAGACCTTGTTGGAACATCTATATTGTTATGTGAGCTTATTTGATGGTTTCCTATATCTAGGTAGGACTGGGAGAGGATAAGGACGAAATACAGTAATGGAGCAGAAGCTGGGACTTGCCTACTTGTGAGAGGTAGACACTTTATACTGAAAAGTGGAGTACACTAATATAAGGAAGGGACTGAACCCAGACCGTATCTCCGCCAGCTGTACAACATCTGAAAATAACACTTACCGGAGCNTTTTTCCGGGTTGGACCGTGTAAAGTTTTTGATGGTTGCCGAGCTTTCGCACATCCTGTGATGGCTTCTTCAGGGCTGAATAGAGAATGCCATAAGCAAGAATTAAGTAGAGCCCTATGAAGAGGAGGATCCTGGAGAAGATGACAAGTCCACTGAAAAGAGCTTTGGGTGGCTGGTTATGGGTTTCCCGGCCTTTCCTTGAGGTAGACCTTGTTGGAACATCTATATTGTTATGTGAGCTTATGTGATGGTTTCCTATATCTAGGACTGGGAGAGGATGAGGACGAAATACAGTAATGGAGCAGAAGCTGGGACTTGCCTACTTGTGAGAGGTAGACACTTTATACTGAAAAGTGGAGTACACTAATATAAGGAAGGGACTGAACCCAGACCGTATCTCCGCCAGCTGTACAACATCTGAAAATAACACTTACCGGAGCTGATGGCCTGAGTGCTGTTATCTACAGGAAATATGGTTATTGTCTTCGCCGGTAGGGGCGGGAGTTATGTTACAAGGGCCGGCCACTGCCTCCTTGTATCTGCTAATCGAATCAACTCCTCCTCCTGCACCACTACCCTAGATTTTTATTTAAGCTTATTCAGCTCTCGCCAGAATTAATGAATATTGGACCCTGGAACGCCTGCTTTGTATCCAGCGCTTCAATTATCTTATGATCTTGATAAGATTTTTTACATCCTCACTGTGCTTACTAATCATGAATCAATTAGTAGACTCTATTTAAAAATTCAATGTTTTAGATTAAGTGAGTTCGTATTTTACGTAAAATACGACACTTACATCTCTCAAATTTTCTTTACCTTGAACTCTTTGTGTAATGAATATCTGCAGTAAGGAATTATGTACGTAATAACATCGAGAAGTGTTGTGAGGTACTGATTGCATTATTAGTGTTATGAGGACACGGGTTGTAATGAAAACATGAGACTTACAACTGAAGGCATTGTGTTTATTTGTTAAAGATAAAGACCTAATGATACAATAACACACTACAGCCTCATTAACTAGAAGTTAAACAGACTATTATTTTTTTTAAAGTAGCAGCCAAATTATAAACGCTATGTAATGTTACAGAAGGCACATTAGTGCAGTTAAGCTGAATCTGACTGTTATCAGTGTCACTCTGACGAGCGCACTGCAGAGGTCCCTGTATATGAAGTGAGGTTGGAATGTCCAAGTACTTACAGTTAACACATTGATACCTTCTAGAAAGGTCTAGACACGACATAATCTCAGTTGGTACATTGATTCCTTGGCGGGTACTTCCCTCACATGCTCTCACCCCTCATATCCACCCTCACCAGTATCTTACTTCTGCTACATCCCTATTCCTAAACAAGGATTAGTGAGTTAAGACTGCTCTAAACCTTCTTAAGGAATACTCAAGCGTGTCAACTTCTACAAAATTCTTGATGGCAAGTTGCATCCGACAAATGCTTCCCTCTTGAACGCTCTCACTTTGAATCCTCACCCCGTGTCCCTTGCCTTCTTTCTTCCCTTTTCCTAAACGCACTATTGAATGAACTATAATCAACTGACAGAGCTTTAAATGAATCTCTTTGTCCCTAAAAATACATTATTTAGCAAATTTTTAATGAACCCACGTTATTAAGTTTCATATGTATCTTATTTAATAAACTTATGTTAAGGTGCAATGGTATTTCTCTCCTTACAATCGAAGTTTTTTCTTACTCCCGACATGAATAAAACTAAATATTAATTTTTTATAATTTTGAATTTTTTTTTCCTGTGTTGTTTGTTAAAATTATTATTTTACATTTAATAACTGAATTGAAAATTGAGAATATTTAGAGGTAAATATTTTTAAGTATCATTTTAATAACGACAACATGTCCGATTTAATTTAATTGGTCCCATCTCATATTTGAATGTGAATTAAATCTACTTCACACACACGGTAACTTGATTTATTTATCAAGTTCATACGTTATACTGTAACTTAGTTAATGTTCGTCACGCAGGAGCTTCATAATTGGAGCGAATTTCTTAGCATCACTTTCCAAATTGCAGGCGTATTTAAGATAAAAATAATTCTTAATGTTTTTATTTTCCTAAATAATTAAAAACATCATAAAAAATAGTGACTTCAGAGTACTAAAACTTTTTAAGCCTGCAAAAACTTGCTTAAATAAACATTAAATGCACAGACTATATGCAAACTTGAATAATAATAATAATAATATTTTTCATAACTTCTATACATGGCAAGTGATAAGTAAAAGAATTTGAATAACCAGCTTTAAAAATGTATGTCAAAAATTCCTTTTGTTGAGCTTGGTTAAATTGTTATTCAAATTATGCGTTCCAAGTAATTGTAATTTAATTGAAAACTTGCAAATTATTCTTTGAATTTTGAAGAGAGAAAAAAAAATGTAATTCAACTTGAGACGACTTATCGTTTTGTGCAGTAAGTTTCCTTTGTGGATTACTGAGTCTGTATCTCATAAATTTTAATGTTACTTAGATTAGGATGAAAAGGCTTATGAATACTAGGTACAGCTTTGAAGGAAAATGAGATATTTCTTTTTCGTTTCGTCATGTTGATTGGTATTGAAAATTACGTTTAATCCGAAAAGTTATTCTGCTTATTTTGTTTTCAAATATCTTATCATTAGGGCCAATTATATGTGAATATATTAAGACTATCTTAAGGAATAAATTATACCTTATAAATCTAAATCTAAAAAAATAATTGAGCAAATTTACATTTTCTATAATACATTTTTTGTGGTTATTTTTGTTTTACGACTATTTATTATTTATTTACTATAAATTCTCACGACAGGGGTTTTTTTTTGTTGCATGATCTACATTTTCTAAATTTAGTATTTGTAAAATGGGAGAACTAGAGGCTGGAATCGGAGTTGATTTGTTGGGAGTGCGAGTAATTGAACAAAGAATTGATTTTGTTGATTTGATATAATTTTATATTTAATATAATATANTTTTAATTTTCAATATTATTGCAGTAGTTTATGAGAATCTCTTTTATATCTGTCATATGTGGTCAGTGAAAAATTGTTTTCCGTAGTTTCAAAGAAGACATTGTTCATAAAAAATCAAAGGAATAGAAAGTTCATATTTTAAAACTTATTAATTTTTTGATATACTCGTTTCAATTTGAAGTGGTAGTTTTGCAAATTATGAAACGCTCTTATTTGGTGAGTTTTGTAAAAAAAAAAATATTGGTGAAAAAAAATTAATACTATGTTTAAGAACTCACCGTGAATATTTGAAAAAAATGTAAGCGAACAGTCTGAATAAACTGTGTTATGTGAGATAAATAAGATTAATCTAAGATTAGACGTAGGGTCGAAACATTGGTGTTTATAGGTTGTAGGACCTGAGACAGACTCCAGTCTCCCAAAGACGAAATCTTGCAATAGTTTAGTTTCTTTCTCCATGAACCTTGCAGGGGTATTTTTTCACCCTCAGCCACCACTAAATGTAACTTTTCCAAGCTTGGTGGGTGTTGGTCCTGAAGCACCATACTTGGGAAAGGCGTAAGATTCCTTGTGCTATGTCGAAACGCCAATCGAGGGAAGTTATTCACTAAAAGTCGTAGTGTCAAAAGAGGCCAATGTCTCACCAGCCGTTTTCTACTAGTGTTTCAGTGTCTGAGGTTGCAAAAGAGCGTAATTTTCCTTTAAGCAGTCACTTAAAGTACTTCTTTTACTACTTCGAGGGGTAGTTTTCCTTTTTAGAGTAGAACACTTGTTTCTCATGCTATAAGCTCCTCGGCAGCCAATACATTTACAGAGGCAATTTCTAGTTTCCTTACATTATCCCTTGCTGTTCCCTCCACATTACATATTACTAATGCGAGTATATTGTTCTTCAGTTATTTCCTAACATTAACCATTCAAGCGGGGAGTTCGGATGTAAATGTATTCTTTCTTTTAATATTTTTATCAAGAGGATTTGGTTAAAATAAGAGAATATATGTTGTTACAGTAAATTCCAAATGTTTATTTTAAGAGCAGGGGCTGTTCAGATGGCGTCGAACGAGTGAGTTATTAACTCTGCCCCAAGTCTCTGGTATTCTTGGGTTCCCCCACCTATCTCCCAGGCTACCACCAGTAAACCTTGCCATAAAAAATTTGCATCTAAATCGGTCCCCCCCTTCCTTGCCATTCTCTCCTCACCGTCCCATGGGTCTAAAGAGATTTTAATATTTTAAACGGATTCTTTTCTTCCTTTTCTGATTTATTTTACTTAAATACTGTTATATAAAAACAACATTGCTCGAGTAAAATTCAATTTTTGCCTATTGTATTCCGTAAGGCCTTTTATATTTGTTTTTCATTTTATGTTCCTTGGGAGTTTAATATAATAGTGGTTGTTATTTTCAATATTGAATAATATTTATTTAATTTTTTTTTTTTTTACTTTTCCTTTGAAATCCTGTGGAATTAAGTCTCATGCAAATTCATTCTGTTTTATATAGGATCAGCTACTGTATTTTCTACAGTTTTTTTTACGAGCCATGGTAATCATAGTCCAAGGGGCATTGGAAAATCTTAAGAAAAGCAACTCTTAATACTTGCTACCTTTAAGTGATTTAATCCTTGCTAGCAGCGCCTATGATGTACCACCATTTGGATTGCCTATGATGGTCCACTCTAGTTAGTGAGAAAATACTATATATGTGCTGAGTAATCTAAGCAGATTTACTATGTTCCATTGAATATTAAACGATTAGGAGTATACTAAGAAGTGTTATTAGATGCCTGAGAAAACAATTCATGTAAAAAAAGAACCACTAAAGTTTCGTCTAGACCCGATGGGTAGAGTGGGGTAAGCGCTAAGCTCTCTATGTTTCCTTCCCTATTAAGGTTTTTGTAAAAAATTTATTGAACAAAAATTTTCGTATTTGAAATATAAAAAAATATATTTTTAATTTTGGCTTCCCTCTGAAGCCCTTTCCTCCTCCGATTTCAGTCAAAAATAAAATCTTTAATGATTTTCACTAAAAAAGCCCCTAAATACGGAATATGGATGAATTATTTTTAAAATAAGAGGGCCCACCCTCACTGGAAATTAAATTCTTAAACATCATTCTTTATTTAGGTTTTTCATAACATATTTTAAAGTACAAATGTTTTGTATATATATTTTAAATCTATTTATGTGTATATTTTTAGTAATGCTAATAATAGGAAAGATATTAAATTTTGGTTTCCCTCAAACCTCCCTTTAACATTCAACGGTTTACATAAAAATCCTAAATATTGTATTTAGCTAAATTATTTTAAATATTGTTTTAAAAAGAGTGAGTGGGGTGAGAAGGGGAGTGCCTATATTTACATACGTTAACACACACACAGAAAAACATACACATACATACACATTTAGAAAATTCTTTATTTTTAGATTCTCTAACGTTGGATCTGTGGAGATCTGTTGAACATTTTTCAATATTCCTATCTTTGTATCAACGTGAATTACTGGTTTTCCCCTCGGCAAGTTTAATTTTTTTTTTTTTTTGAATCGTTCTTTAAAGTAAAGGCGTGATTTTTAGAGCAATTACAGTTGTCAGGAGTTAATATTCCAGGTTATCCCCGGCGAGAGGCCATTTCCCTAACCACCGTATCCTGGTCGGCCATATTCAGATGAGCTCAGCAGTGTATTGGTTCTGGTATTTTACGCCAGCCCCCTGTAAAGCTCCCCCGTTTTGTAATTAAAAGGGAATGTGTTTTTCCAGGGGCCCTACGGTCGCGCACCCATCTGTTGGTACCGTTATAGGCCACCGCCTCCGACCACACTCTCCATTTGTTTTAGTCCTTTCTTCTCCATGGAATTGCTCCGCACGCAATTTCTGTACCTTTTTTTTTTTTTAGGTATCTCAAACCCCATCTCGTTCTCCAAACCCCTTTCCACACCCTGAACGTACTAATGTTAATAGTAGGTATTTATTTTTTGGTTTATATTATATACCTCTCGTTGTCAAAGGTTACTATTTATTTTCTTCTACGATCCAAAAATGGTAGCTACTGATATATATACACACACATTTATATATACATATAATAGCTAAATTAAGGGGTTAATCTATATCCTCACAATTCAATGCAACCTATCTAAAAAGCACTAAACTGATTATTCAATTTCTAAATTTTGTGTTTTAAAACCGTTTTTCTTAGACATATTTTTATTGCGTTTTAATTTACAAGGTTTTTTTAAAGACAAAAATATATGAGTCACCAATTTAAGAATATATTGAAAATCTGTGCCTCCTAACTTAGATTTAAATCTGGGCTGATGTGTAAGGTTAGACTGATTGTGTGAAGCGAACTCCTTTAGCGTCAATAGTTTTGGCCTCAAGGTAGTGTGCTTGGACCTATCCTATTCATCCTGAACTCTGCTGACATTCCTTCCCATCCAAGTACCCTCTTAGCTCTATTTGCGGACGACAAAGCTATCCCATCCCCCCACCACGGTACTGAAACTGCTTCTAAAAACTTACAAGATCACCCCGAAAAAATCAAACAATGGTGTGGCAAATGATGAATAAAAATCAATGGAACGAAATGCGTTCAAATTAATTTCCAATTACGGAAAAAAACTTTCCAGAAATTGTGAAATTTAACAATATTAATTTTCCACTCTCAAATTCCGTTCGTTACATACTAAAAGACAAGAACTCATTCGACGACAAGGAGCCCTTGTACAGACTCACGAATAGGAATTCTGATAAAAACAAACTGACGCTCTAAAAAACATTACGACGTACGGTGTAGAAATCTGAGGTCCCTTGCCTTCCAACATCCAACAAATCCAGTCTTTTCAATCCAATACCCTCAGAATTATCGCAAATGCTCCTTAATACGTTTCCAATTCCTCCCTTCACCACGATTTTAATATCCCTTTTTTCAGGATCTAATTTCCTCCCGCTTCAGCCTTTTCCACAGTATATTTCCACAGCTTATTTTTACCCTATTTTTTTCTCATATCTTACTTAATTTACTGCGACTTTATTACTCCGTTACGAATTTAGAAGTCTTGAATTCGTAGCAGGAAAAATAATTTCTCTGGATAACCTCCATTTTGCCTTATTTAAGCTTTCAAACAACTTGGATTTTATCTGGTCTTTCACGAAGATTGTTCCTTATTTTAAATTTAATGCAATAATCATTTTATTGAGCGTATGATCGATTGCTCGATTTCCACTATTGAATAATGTCTTATATTTGTGTTATTTGTCTGATTTTCAATATGTAGGACCTTGAAAAAGACCTATTTTGAGATTGCCCTCTGAATTTCTATGAGAGTATCAGTCTGGCTTAGTACACGGGTTACTCTATCTCGAGGTATCTGTATGCTATTTATTTCATTAGGCTCAAGAGAGAGAGACTGGTCGAGGCGGCTGTAGTGAGAGATTGCCAGCCCCATCCGGGTTGTGCATTACGCTCATAGCACTTTTATAAAAAGCCTTTTCCATGTTGACAATATATCCTCATTATCCTGGTGGAGGTGACCCTCCCTGACGACTGGTCCCCTGGGGTAGCCATGGCGACAGCACGAACTCCACACGTGGTCCACCTCTCTCCCGCCGCCACAATTACCTGTCCTCACTGTTATTAGCTTGCCGCACTCTCCTGGTCACCACTCTATAGCCGTTCTTGCTATTGCTTCAATTCTACGGCTTTCCCGTTGGTTGCTCATGCATGCTTGCACATAGGATATAAGAAATGAATGCGGTGTTTAAACACCGGGAAGGCATCAAAGTGTGTGTAGAAAAATCTTCTGAGCCACTTTTGCTGGCATCGTGGTTCTGATTTTTGCAGATTTCCCTGAAGCAAATTAAAGTATTTTCGTTAGTAATATGACGCCAATTTTCGTTATAATCTACCCATCCTACTAATTAAAACTTGAAGCATTCAAATTTGTATTTAAATCAGAAATGCGTTTCTTCCAATGGTTATATTGTATTTGGATCTGTTGGTTTTTTCAGAAACAGGATGCCCTGTACTGCTTGAAACCCTCGGTATCTTCGGTACCTGTCATTTTCTGTAAGGGTATAATACCTTGGATAAGGACTTACTTTTTGACTGACGGACTTCATCTATCCGATCGGGAACTATCCCGGGGGAAAAAGTTCTACTATCGGGGGAACTCGCTACGCTCACGCCGCTATACTAGTTTTTTGTATATAACGCTGTCTGGTGAGATAATTAGTAACTAATAGTTCAGAATAGGAATGACTAGGCGTACCATGGCCTTTTAGCATGTGATTCAATCACGCTAACCATTAATGGTTAATACCATTGACCCCCCCCCCCCTCACCCCAAAACTAACTCTTTATTTATATTAATTCATAATTCAAGGCTAAAAATGTAGTGTTTAAGCATCTTAAAGACCGTTGAAAGAGTTTGTTAATGGCTGTAATCGGTTTAAGTTAAAAGGTGGTCAGCAGAAAGACTGTAATAACTCATTATTTTTGTTCTTGTTACTACTAAGACAAAGTTAAATAACACAATATGTGTGTAATTTAACTTTTTAATAGTTATATTATATGATACTGTTAGAATAATGTTTATTAGGGAAGGTATATAAGATGTATATTGGGATTATTGGGCGAGAGTACCAGTTTTAAACTATAGATATGTGATACTTTTCATGCGAATCGTTACGTTTGTTCCTTAATCAGTCTAGGGGATGAGGGGGAGGGTTTTTAGTTTATAGTTGTTATATATAATTTTTCTATTGTTTTTTCATTGCTTTATAAGTAAAAGCTCATGTTGAACAATATATAAATATTATTTAATTTGTGGTATTTAATCCCACGTAATTTTAGATAATTTTTAGTGCAAGGGAACAGAATAAAAAATCTAACTGTCCCAGCCAGGATTCGAACCTGGATCCCCTGCTATCCGGGCCGGTGCATTTACCACTTATGCTACCGG
>KZ807123.1:613943-627646 GCA_000696205.2 Oncopeltus fasciatus
AAATTAAGTAGAGTCATTTAAACAGCTTGACAATGTCAGCTCCTCCGAGCGTGAGCGATATATTCGTCGGCCTCGGAGGTTGGACTCTCGACACTAGTGCGGGGAATTTAATAACTTATCTGACCTGTTCCGGTAGCATAAGTGGCTAATGCACCGGCCCGGATAGCAGGGGATCCAGGTTCGAATCCTGGCTGGGACAGTTAGATTTTTTATTCTGTTCCCTTGCACTAAAAATTATCTAAAGTTGAACAATATAGTTAATACTGTTTTTTGTGATTTTAAGCGCCCCCCTCATCTCTTCTGGTCAGACATTTTTGGCTTACTCGATCAAATTGTTATTCTGTGTTCTTTATGTATATGTGTAACAAATTATGGTATATCTGCCCAGTTTATCCACTCCTGTTTGAAGGAATTTCTTTGTATTTTTATTTTATTTTAAGGTTGTACGTATAAGTTGTAATTTTTCTTATCTTCTCCCTGGATATATTTAGTTTATAGTGAATCCATCATTTCACTGGATATAAACACCTAGTGTCTGAATTCTCTTTTCTTTAATGAATTGTAACTGGGAACTTCTAGATCCGCATTATTTTATAAATAAATAACTTCTCAACTTAACCTGCGTTGGATATTTTTAAAAATAATTTACATTGTAAAAAATATAAATATTTATATTTTAACCGCTGCTATGGAAGCCCTCACAGAGGTCGTTGCTAGTAAAGTAAATGGTAAGAGAAGCGATATTGATTCGCCAAACGTACTAGCTTTTCTACTTTCTCTTTCCTAATCATCCACTCTTGGGTATCCTGGATGTACTGGATATTCGTCAATTCTATCGTCAATCGTGAGTAATCTTCGGGTTTTTAAAAATCCCTTACCTTAGGACGTTTGAAACGGAGCGACTAAGCATCGCTCGTACGCATTGATCAGTTTTCCTTGCGCCCCATTAGCCGTTCCCCTCTCATTGTCATTGCTAAGACTAACTGCTAAATTCCTGTATCTACGTTGCCTCTTTAATCTATGGAAGTCTCACAGATTTGGAGGTGCATTTTCTCAAGGTTTGCAGTGATTTCAGCTGGTCAGAGCTCTTCTCCCACCTCTGAGTGTGCCCGGTGTTCAGAAGTGTCAGCAGCCAAGTGCCTAGGTGTGTATAAATAGGAAGGTCCCCCTCCTGTACTGGAGCGGACGCGGTACTTATAGATGGGCTAAGAGGCACGCATCCGGCTCCATCTCCCTGATCCTCTTAGCTCTCATGTCCTCCATCTCCGTCTTAACAGATGAAATAACTCTATATACTCCCAAGGAAGTGCATCGCTAGGGTGTCGCCTACAGCAAACAGATTTCCTTTCTCCATGATGTCATGAAAAACATTGAGTGGACATACAAATCGTGCACGCCAAAAAGAACAGTAATAACGAATGTAAGGTTCCCATGGCTGGCTCTAGGCCGACTCGTAGGGGAGCGGGTTGTAGATAATGTACCTCATCACATTCATTAGGTATCTTTATTTCAGAAATATGCAACTTCTTTAATATGTGTGTTTTCCAATATAATTTTCACTCATTTGTCCATTCTCTCTGATATGATATCAGTTATCAGCAGTACCTTTTGATTCAGAAAAGTAAAACATTTATAATGTTCATGAAATATTTAACATAGTATTACTAATTACAAATAAATAAATACATTTTTTCTTCCACTAAAACTCTCTCTGACATAACCTTTTTCCGTCATTGAGCAAATCCAACCAAAGGAATTACGTCATGAACCTCATAGCTATTCTTTAAAAATCTCTTTTTTTAAACTAGAGACACCAAATCATCTTTGTTACGTTAGTTATTGTCTTTCTCAATATGCGATTTTCTTAGACACTTGGAAAATATAAATACTAAAAATTTACTCTTCAAACTTTCCATTTGTAATTAACAGCTATGCAGATTTCTGCATTTTCACAAAAGATCCCGCCACGCTCTCGAGATACCCCTATTAATGGCTTATGATATATATATATATATATATTTCTGCATTTTCACAAAAGATCCCGCCACGCTCTCGAGATACCCCTATTAATGGCTTATGATATATATATNTATATATATATATATATATATATATATATGTATATATTGCCGACAAATGTTGGCAAGATATTTGTATAAAAATTTTGACCTCAAGAAGAGTTTCTTCAAGCGTCTCTCTTCACTCCTCTCTGACGAAGTGTGAGAAATCCCCGAAAATTTTACTCTTTCTGATTTTTTTTTCTTTTTGTGTGTTTACTGCACTCTCTATCCCACCTGTTCTTGATTACTACGTGTATATATATATATAAACAGAATGGAATTCTCAAAGAAATTCGTTAGTACATACACACACATTACAAATTATATAAAGCGGGAACAATTTCTGAAAAAAAAAGATATATAGTTTATAATTTGAGGTTCGTTTTTGTCAACTGTTTGATTAGTTCGTTCTAATTTTTTTTAAATAGAATATATGAGAAAAGATCATATATAAAAGAGATTAAATAATTTAAGAATACCCCCTCCTTTTTCTTCCAGTTAGCCAAAATCCAGGGTTAGAGATTTTTTCCCTCTTGGTTAATTCGGTAACTCCTATTTATTTGCTCTGTTTTGAAAAGGAAATTTAATACATACATATTCAATTAAATTATTAAAAAAAAAATCATTAACTAGAATCCTGCAGAACCTATAAGTTTATATATGCCATTAAGTTTAAGTTTATATGTCCGTAAAGATGCAATCGATCTTAATTCAAAGACTTTTTTATACCCAATGCACAACCCAAAAATTGATGTAAAATTGGATTAGTATTACGGTAAATGTAACTACTTCCGTAACTGACGGACCTTTCAAATTAATTCAATAATACAAGTAATTAATTTAATGAGTCTGAACAGTGTCAATTAATTGCCTTATGTAATTTTTTCAATGATTTTCAACATTTATATTAATTGTATTAGATCCTATGTGTAAAATCATATTCTGAATTCCGCCTATTACTTAAAACAATTTTGAAAGCCTTTGATTCTACTGAAGTATTTCGTGAAATACAACATTATTCTTTTTGTAAGTGCGTGTATTCGTACTGTTAATCATTAGAACACGACTTCCATTCCATTTCCTCTCTCACTAATTTGTATTCAATAATTCTTTTTTTAAAATGAATATCTTTATCTCGTGTTGCATGCATGAAGCACATCAGTTGTTAGAAATGTATAATTTTATAAAGAAGAGTGTTTCGCTTGGTCATTTATTTTATTGATTATTCTATATGTCAACGAATGATAATAGCTGGGGCCTATGAAAATGTTATTTTATTGTAAGGTTACGAATCCCATTTAATTTTTATGTCCCCATTTAAGTTCTATGGTCCACAACTTTTGTGATATCCTACAACTTGTAGACTCACAACTGCACTCCTCCTTACGTAATTTAAGTGTATTTCATTGATTCTCACAGTAACTCATGGGATATTGGCTATTGAAAACCCAAGTCCATAGTTACTTCAGTTATTCTCTCTTAGTCCCTCTTTAACATATCTTTAAACTCCTCTTTAGTACTCTTCTTTCTCTTTTAATTGGATTCTATTCTCCCTACTCTTTGTGGTTTATGCCCCTTTCAAAAATCTCATACATAATTTTCGCTATATTGTTTATTTAGTCTGTTTATTCTAATTTCAGTCCTATTTTAGTAGTCTGTTATTTATTCTACTCCATTTCATTGGTACTTTCTTTATTTTATCTGTTACAATTTTTACCTGATAATATATTTTTCCCCGCACAAAATGATAGCTTTGTTCAATGATTTTCCTATAACTTCATCACAAGTGAAGTAAGTAAAAATAACCAATAAATGTGGATTTATGTGTGTGCGGGTGCGAGCGTGTGTTTGTGTGTTCTTTTTTCAAATATAGGGTGATTTAGTAATGACTGTAATTGTTCGAGTCTAAGAAAAAAGACAATAAGAAACCATAATTTAAAATTTTAATATTTTTTCTATTACGTTTTATAACATTTTTAAATAATACATAAATGTATAATAAAATAATATATAATTAGCATAATTGGTAAATGCACCGGCCCGGATAGCAGGAGATCCAGGTTCGAGTCTTGGCTGGGACAGATAGAATTTTTATTCTGTTCCCTTGCACTAAAAATTAGTAAAATTTACGTGGGATTAAATACCACAAAAAAAATTATCCATATTTTCTGTTTGTGTCCTTATCTAATATACCCTTCTTTCTACTCTCTTCTTGTTTTCCCAGCTCCATTAGGCTCTCCTTCTTCCCATTGGTTAGTTAAGTATTAAATTTCCTATCGATCATTCAAACTCTGCCTCCTAGTTTACGTTATTTAAGCTTGGCGACAAAAAAAGTAATGATGCACGCACAGTGTGATTTATTATTGTACCACCACATTACAAGTTGCACAAAAATGTGTAGTATGTAATCACTAATAAAGTTTAAAAAAGAAATATTTTCATTTATTATAATGTGTCACATTTTCACTTTTCACTTTCAATAATTACTGCTTATTCAACTCTGTCCAAAAATACTTTTCCTTGTATTGTGGGGTTCCTCAGTAGAGCATTGCTGTTTGTTTTTTTCTGCCTTTTAGAATAACTATAAGTTTAGTATTTAAATACTGTATTAGTTGTGGTATTTAATCCCACATTAATATTATACAAGGAATGCAAGGGAATAGAATAAAAAATCTTACTACCTCAGCCGGAAATCAGGAGATCCGGGTTTGCGTCCCGCCTGAGGTAGTTAGATTTTTTATTCTATTCCCTTGCATTCCTTGTATAATATTAATGTGGGATTAAATACCACAACTAATATAGTATTTACTAAAAAAATAAATAAATGTAAAAAACGAGGTCTAACAAATAGCTGGCAATATTAGCTCCATTATCCTTCCAGCATAATATGATATATTCGTCTTGCTCGGGGGTTTTAGACTCCCAGTAGAATGCTGAGAGTAGAATAATTCATCTGGCTAGCCTCGGTGGTTTAATGGTTAGCATGTTTGCCCGGAAAGCAAGAGATCCGGGTTCGAGTTTCAGCTGAGCTAGTATGATTTTTTATTCTATTCCCTTGCATTTATTCTATGAGTTTAATGTTTCTGAGCCTCCCAGAACTCCCTATAGACGGTCGTCATCTCATTGGGTCATCCCATATAAATATAAATAAATAAATTTAATATATAATAAGACGTTATTATCTTAATTATTCATGACTAGAATGTTCTCTCAATGAAATTCTCACTGAATATATAGCAGAACGATTCAATCTGCTATAGTTAGGGCTTTTGCAAAATACAATAATAAATCAGCTGAAGTCACAGCTCTTTTCTAATTAAAGTGATTATACACCTAATCTCACTTGAAAAATTAGAATAATAATTATCAAAAATCACGTAACTACTTCTTATTCATTTATATAAGTTTAGTAATGCGCAAGTTGAAAAATAATAGTATTTAAAAAAATTACATGTATTTTTTTAAAATATATTAATTGCTTTATTTGTTTTGTGCTAAAAAACGTTTAAACCGGCTTGTTTTTTTAAAATCTGTAGTTGACCTTGCCAATGACTTAAATTGGGCAAAGGAGAGTTTATAAAAAGACGAAATTAAATAACAGTTTGCTCAATTTAAGGACTGTCACAGATTTTTTTAAAATGTATTGTAGGAGTCAATTATAATATAAGAACAATTTCCTTACATCGTTTCATATACTTGTGGAGATCTAACATCATTCCCAAATATCCAATAGAAGGCTTTATGTAATAATATATTGGGTCAAGAGTTTTCGTTCTACCCTGTGAGTCCCACTTCAATGCAAATGACAGAAAAAGTTATCTCGTATAAAGCAATTAGCCCTTGATGAGTTGGAAGTACACAGCCCTTCCCTCAGTTCAAAGAGTTAAACCAGCTACAAAGCAACCTCTAATAAATGGACTACGAAGGGAAATTATTCATTTCAACTTTCCTTTGACCACTTCCCAACTTTCCTTACAATGGAATTACTTTGACTTTCAATTCCACGCTGATTGGGAAATAGGTGCTTTTTCCATTTTCTTTGTGAAATCGCTTCTAAATTGGTACTCAAATCAGAGATAACAGCTGATAACTTAAATAAGAGCCACTGGTAAAATATAACAATTTATATTGAATGTTCTCAGAGTCTTTCACGGTCTGAGTCAATATTCATGTTTTCTTCTTCCGGTTTGGTCCGTGTAACTATATTTTTAACAACCATGCATTCGCCCATTTTTCCCTAAGCTCCTTCAGGGTTACATTAAATGTGACCTTCTATTGTAACCCTGAAGGAGTTCAGAGCATGATGAGAGAAAGCTTGGCTGTAGCAGATAAAGTGACACGGCCCAAACCGGAAGAAAAATATAAATATAAATAATGTATATTAAATTAAAAGTTCGTACACTTAGAAGTGAAAAAATGGGGAATTTAATATGGTATATTAGCTGCAACGCATGAACTCTAATTGTTGATATAATAACTCTACTACTAGTGGATATTATGAAAATATTATGTGACGTCTGACAATTTTAAGAATTCTTATATATAGTTCAATTATGGAAGTATGGAATTATACATGACTTGTTAGTTCTCCTATCTCACTTTCAAGCATTATCATTTATTGGGCGTTGTATCTTGTTGAAATTACTTCGCCGACTCTTCAATGCACAATGACATGCTGAAGTACCCATCTTATTCATAGCATTTTTTTATAATTTTAAAATGGGTTCCACGATTCTTTTAGATGAAAACTTAAACTGTGAGTAAATAGTCTTCTCGACATGGCTTTGTGGAGTCAGAGTTATTGTTCAGGGCCATTACTCTAACGGACCATGAAATTCTTATCCAATTTTACTGCTAACCTATTATTGTACATAATTTTTACACTTCAATTGAATCTCGTAAAGGAATTATGCATGTGTCCTCTCCTTACACTTGTTTTCTTTAAGTGATTTCCATTTTAATCATTTTTAATTTATTAATGTCATTTGTTTTAATTTTTATAGTCATTCACGTGTGTGTGTCATATTTAGTGTTTATGAACTTGTCACCTTAGATATTGATATTCAATGAATAATATAATTCGTAAGAGTTATTTTACTTTTGATTATAAATGCATGGATTGGGTGATTTTATATATGTATGTATAATCACCCAATTTATGAATTTTATTTAGAGTTATTTAGAGTTTTGTATCCAATGATTATGCATTCGATGCAATATAAGAACGTGACACTCTTGAATGCTGAGCGATTGATAAAGCATGCCTGTAGAAATATGATTAATTTCGATGAATGCTTTCCCCTTACCGAACAGAAGCGATATATTGGTTGTAGTTTAGGTGTTTAAATAAAAAAATTTTCCAGAAAAAGTGTGTGTAAAAATTGTATTGGTCGAAATAACTTGCCTCATGAATGTGTAAGGGAGATGCCTTAGACTTTGAAGCGATTTGCGGAATTTCTTTGTCGATCTCGCTGTTTGTTTTCTCAAGATCTAGAAAATAAAATCAAGTGCAAAGTATTAGGGTTTTCGTATTAAGCATATATCAATTATCTTTTTAATTATTTAATCCCCTCATGCAGATGGAGCAGGACACATGTGAATGCTAAAACGTTCATCGTTGCTCCCAACCATTGCAGGAGAAACTCTACTCTTTAATAAACAATTCGACTGAAAACTTCTTGAGTTCCTTTCTAATTGACAAGTAACACAACTTATTTTCGTAAGTGGTGTTCTCTAATGTAGCAGAAACTTATTCCTTTTTTTTTCGGTAACTCCGAGGTCTATTTTTGGAAATTTCGAAAATTCGGAATTGAATGAGAGTATCAAACATGATCAACATGCATCTGTACAAAATACAGAAGTACATTAAGGCGTATAGGTCAGAACACTAAAAGTTGCGATAAAGCCTACCGGGCGAATAAGACTAAGAAGAAGCCCCTATGAACTTGATGTCATTTGGGTTTTTAATATCGTTTGGTAAGCCATTATTAGATGAGTTCGTTAAAGGCTAAAATCGTATAGGAGTAAAGTTACTGGTTCTCTAAGGTTAGAACGATGTACATAAAGTGTTAGTTGGGTATAGAATTCTGAAAATGTTCAGCCTACTTCACTAATTCTGAATATGTTCAGCCTACTATAGATCTTTCAAGTTTCAAAAACTGACCCAATAAATATATGTTACGCAGTGGCTCAATGTATCAATGGAGATGGAGATGCGTATTTAAGAGTAACTGACTTATTTGATCCTAAAATGGGAAAAAGATAATGAAGAATGAAGTAGCTGAGAATGGCACCAGACCTTCCTGGGAGAGATATCTAAGGGAATAACTTGCTTATTTATTTAAATGTATTAGCCTCCCTTTCTACCACATAGGATCATGGAGGGAGAAGCTATCTATAGGAATCCATCCCATTCTAAACTCACATAGCTGAGTAAAAGCTTTTATTTGTCGATAAGAGATTTGAACCTGCACTGCCAGGTTTGCGAGACCTAGATGAATCTCATGAGCTGACCTGGCGCCCTAAAAAACTTGTATATAACAAGCATATGATTAAAAAAAAATCAAATGATTTTGGGAAAATTAAATTTTATTGGTATTATTTTAGTGCGTAACACTAACAATAATAAATATATTGTTCAATCATTTGTAAAATAAAGGCTAAACAGCGAAATAGGTTGACGAATATTTTTTATAAAATACGGTCTCGGTCAAGCTTGTTTTTACATTCTTATATATCTTCCCTAATATAATTTTTCTTCTAAAAGGGTTATAAATTATCAGTATTGAAGGATTGATTACCTTTTACTAATTCAATATGTTCATTTTTCACTTATTATATTCCGTTGTCCTTCAAGTCTATGTTTGGTGTAATATATGAAAGCAAATTAGTTTATCATCCTTAAGTATTATGAATGAGATTTTTGTTGTTACCAGTCTTCGTATATTTTAAACTACAGTTATTCAGGTCATGTCTGTTGTCTTTTTGATAATAGTGAAATGTTTCTCGAGGAGATGATAAGGCATTGTTAGTCATCCTTTGTGTTGCTCCATGCGTGATGTCCTAGCCCTGTTATCTACTGTACCCCCCGCCGAAATGCATTATTCAACAAGAGGACATATTACTGTTTTAGTGGTATGCAAGCGCACATCCGTTTCCATTTGCCTCGGGAAGCACACCTACCGCCTACTTACCCTGCAAGTTCTCGGCAGGAGTGAATTAATTAAGTGAAGGCTCGGCGCCCTTCCGTATAATGGTGTGAGTGTTGGTGCATTTCGGCGGGGTGCAGAGTTCCATTAGTTATCAACACTTATTTCTCGGTTGTGTGCTTCCCCTGGTTCCGCATCCAACCCCACGTGCGCGTGCGTGTGTGTGGTGGCCCCACACTCCCTCCCGACAAACTTGGACTATAAAGAGGTGCGGTAATGTGCCTCACTGCAGTGCGCTACAATTAGACACAATCGAGTGCCACGTTCTCCGCAATGCTCTGAGGAGTGTAATCTCTGATAAGGGCACATCCTCAACCTTAGCTTGTCACTGATAAGGGCTATCTTACACCTGTCACTTCCAGAAGAGAAACCTTGTTAACGGATTTAATAAGCTTTTTGGCCTTAAAGCAGTCAGTCGAGTATGGTAGATCAACGACCCCCCCCCGAAATTCTTATCCAATTTTACTGCTAACCTATTATTGTACATAATTTTTACACTTCAATTGAATCTCGTAAAGGAATTATGCATGTGTCCTCTCCTTACACTTGTTTTCTTTAAGTGATTTCCATTTTAATCATTTTTAATTTATTAATGTCATTTGTTTTAATNGTAATATATATATATATATATACAACTATATTCTCTTATTACATATATTTTGTAATGAAGTAGCATTTATAAATAAATTCAAGCCAAACGCAAAGTTTTTTATATTATCTATTTTCATAGATAGATACAATTATACATAAAAGTGTAAATTTCAACAAAAACACGAACACAATAAGTAGGAATCGCTTACACTTAAAATACAAAATTATGTACCTTCACTTAATACAAAATTTGTAAAAAATATGTCAGTAGGTGCTTCAGCGTTGACAATTTTTCAAACCGTTGGAGTTAGCTTCTTTTTGCATAAATCGGTGAATGGGGAGGGGGAGTTTAGGAGGATTTCAAAATGTATATTAGAACATTTTACCACTAAAAAAATGAAAAACACGGTCATTTTTTTTTACTCTCATTGTTCTTTTCGGCTTATAAATTAAATTTTCTTATTTACCCTTATTTTTCTTTAATGAAACATGGGAAATCTGCTAAGATTATACAGGTTCTGCGAGACAAACTTCTTTAGTTACTTGATTAAGCATCGAATAGTTGATGGATATAATAAACGTTTGAAAATAAAACTTTGGATAAGATCACTTTTAAATTTATAGGGGCAAATAAGTGGAATTATATTTATAATTTTTAAATGTCATTGTTTAAATTTTTGTATAATTTTTACAGGAAGATAGGTAATTTCTGCCTTAATACATTGCATAGGGGTTTAAAAGTAAATTTGCGATGGTAAAATAATTATAGGGAAAATATTGAATAATTTTGCTATCAGCTTTTGTAATTAAATTTGTTTTCCTGATTTATTTTACATTCTTTATATAGTATTATTTATTATAATCTTTTGTTATTAGAATATTTTATCTTTCTTGAAAGCCTGAAGACTGAATTTGCTTTCGGAGTAATTACTGTTTAATGGTAATTGTGAGAAGAAATTCAAGGTTTTTTTTTATTATCTGGAGTTGCTAACTACCGCCCCCTTCCTCATCCCATCTCTCTTTTTGTGCTTCTACTTCTCTCTCCCTTCAGTCCAAGAGCTCTTTCTCTATCTGGAGTTGCGGCCTTGTGTAGGGCTTGAGATTGATAAGCCTAAATCTGTCCTTCTAGGGCCTGCCCTTAGGGAGAGAGAACTTACAAGGGCTTATCCGGAGCGGACTGAGCCTCCATACTTCCTCGTCTCTTTCGCCTTCCATCTCCTCCTCAACCCATCTCCCTCCTAGTGCTTCTCTCCCTCTCTCTCTATCTTCCTCTTCTTATTTACGTCATTGTGTTCACAATTCATGCGTAAGACACATATTCACGGGCACTCGCGCACACATATACCACTTTTATAGGGATTGTATTTTTAGGTTATTAGATCAGCGCACTTTTGAATTATTTTTTCTTCTAAATATGGTGAAATATCACCACCATGAATAGAATATTCTTCAGAGAAATCTAGTCACGTAAATGTTTTTTTTTTTTTTTTAGTGTGTGTAATTCCTGAAAATTATATTTGACGAAATATTAATAAATTAATTTGCTTGTATCACTATAAATTAATAGTTATAGCAAGTTGCTAGTAATAAATGTCGTATGTAGTTATGTCCACTACAATTCCAAAATTTTTCTTTCGTGAAGCGACAGATGTGGAAATTCTCCATACTCTTCACTCTACCTTTCTCAGAGTGTGGTTTTTCTCCCCAATGTGACCTCCGACTTGTGAGATCAAATTATCCGTTTGCTATTTTCTACCTATATGCATTGTTTTACTTAACGTTTTTGCTATTTATTTTGTTCTTTTTCTTTAGGGGGTGGGGGAGGGAGTTGGGGGTTTAATTTCTCATTTAAAATGATATTTATTGTAGAGTTTTAATTGATTTTTTAGGTGTATTGCAGTGATTTCCTTAGAAGTAAATAAATGTTTTTGTAAAAAAATATTAATGTTGAATTAAAACATAATTTCTATACCCTGAACGAGCATGGCAGGGGTAGATTCACCTCTGAAGTATCCTTGAGGAAGAGTATCCTTTGCTTCAGAGTCTGGAGGATCTCTTGGCGGTAGCAGGACATATCCTCCGTTCGCCGACATTGTGCTGCCAGTCCCAGCCCGCCGGGTGTCTGACGTCTCCACAATGACGTGTATTGTACCCCTGCTAATTGGAGTCCTCGTCCCTAGACTGTCATCCGCCCTCACACAAATCCCCTCTCTGAATTACAGATTTACATAACCTGTCTGCTTCCGCGATACAACCCACATCGGCTTTACGTCATTTGTACTTCATAATATATTCCATTATTGGTATATAAATATAATAAAAAAAGTTGAGAACATTTCATCTCTTCAATTTGTAAACTGCGAATTTTTTGTGTGTATATAATACTCTATTTTATTAGGAATAAACAAGAAATTACCCAATCTCTGGTTTAACTGAATGTTTAATATCTGACTTCTTATTTAATAAAAGTCAGATAACAAAAAATTTTTAGTGTTTGTATATTAAAAATAAAAACTGTGACTGTGTTGATTTTTGTATCATATTGAATTTTTTTATCTAAGGAAATATAAATTTTGTTTTAAACCCCTGAATAAAAATTATTTTCTAAAAGAATTCAATGACCTATGATTCAAAGAAAGGATCAGAAAAAGTAAAGGAGATCACAGTTAAATTTATAATATTAATTCATTAAGCTCAATTTATTACATTAACCAATCAATAAGTTATATTAATAATTATATATATATACACTTATACATATGTTTGAGTATGGCATTTCTCTTTAATCAGTTTTATAATGAGTTTTTAAGCGATTCTCTAAGTTGTTTTTGGTGTTCTAAAGATTAATTAGTAAATTTATTTTTTAGATTAGCCTTTCATATGCATTGCTGAAAGGTTGCGTTTAAGGGCTGTATTCCATCGTCCAGTTCATTAGAGATCCCTTGAATGATACCAAAATCAAGTGCCCCTTCCATGACAGCTCTAAACAGAGTTAAAGCTACAGGATCATTAATGAGGGAGGTTTTTTTTTTTTTTTTTTTTTGCAATTTTTGGCATTTTTGAGGAATCTGTTTCAGGGATAACGTTAAAAGTACTGAGCTACGGTCAAAATAAATTTTTTTTTTCTTTCTTTTTATTAAATAAGATAGTCTAGGATATCAGGAAGGCGATTCACGTCCGAGGTCCAATAAGTTGGAGAGGAAGGACTAATTGTGGTGAGATTTTGGGATGATATCGCATTATATAGAGCTCCGCTTTGAGAGTTGATTTGCGTGATACAAGTGAATTGCGTGCGATTAGGAGTCGCCTTCTTGTCTCCACCAGCGAGGAAGAGGATAACGAGGAGGAACATTAAAATTAGAGCCGTGGTAGTCTTGAACTAAGACACTGAGGTTTGGTTGAAGGGACTCTAAGAGAGTGGAGGGTAAAATATGGTGGGTTTGTGATTTTTTGATAAAAGTGCAGTTCCACTTGAGCCTGTCCGTCAGGATTGTCTGTCCTATAAGTATAGTAGACCAGAATATTTAGATTCCTGCTTTTATTTAGTTGTGTTTCTGTCAGTAACACTACGTCTATATCTTATCTTATTTAGGTCGTGTATGTATTCAAAAAGGACTTCTTGGGATTGGGAATCATGATATTGATGATGGTGAGGAATCACTTGATGTTGATCACATATAAATGGAGGAATTAAATACCTGAATTCTGAGGAGAAGGAGTAAAGTAAGGGTTAGAGAACATTTAATGGACGTTGAGAAGCTAGAGAAGGCTGGTCGCTTTCTTCTGGGGTTGGTTGCCGCTGTCGTTATGCTCATTATATTTATTATTAATACTATATTTATTA
>KZ807123.1:628757-639915 GCA_000696205.2 Oncopeltus fasciatus
TTTGACCCCCCCCCCCCCTCCGTCTTCCCCACCGACTCCTTTGCAGCATCTCATATGCTAATTCTGTCGGGGAATGTCTCCCACTCCCACCCAACCTCTTTACTTTTTCTAACACAAAAAGTCTTCAATAATCTTAAACAACGCTTATCTCAGTAACTCACCTTCTTTTCTTTTATGTTTGGCCTAACTTTTGATTTTAGAGGAATACTACTTCTGAGTTTTTTTTAGTACTTTTATTCAACCTAACTCTTATCTGATTTTACGTTTTCACAGATGAAAAAGCTCTCCATCCAAATATAGAAATAAAAAATATTTACTATTTTAATAATGTTATAATATTATTTTACTGATCATAAAAAGATGCAGGTATTCTTATTTTCTTTATTTAAATTCAAATTCTCAATGAATACAATCATATTAAATTAAATGTTCGTTTCTTGGCTCCTATTATAAACATTCAAACGATTAGAGGATTATAAATTCTTTTAAATTAGAATTTTTAGTCAGTTTGTTTTTAAAATTTCCGTTCCTTTTTCTTTATTTTTATAAGTAGCCGAAAAAAACTGCAAATAGAGACTGACAAGATAAGAAGACTAACTTTCTTAAAGAAGCCATTTTGAATGTCTCGATGATATTACACTATTACATGTTTTAAAGTAAAAGTAATAGCCAAGCAAACTGAATATGAATTGCCCGAATATTTATACACAATGTATTTGCAAAAATGTTTATTTTTTGAAAGATTCAAAAATGGTTTTTAATTTTTAAAAAAATAAATAAAAAACTTACTTAAATCAGTGACTTTACGTTGCCCTTAGCTTTACAGAGGATGTAAAGAACGGGATTCGTTCTCCTTGGCTTTCTCTGCCGCTCTCTCCAGCGTGAAGGTGTGATATTGCACCTGTCCTCCAGGCCTACATGTCTTCTTTCTCTTCGCGGAGTATGGCTCGGCAGAGTGGCAACTCTTACAGCAGAGATCATGGAAGAGACTTGCATAGCTCTGCTGTTTGTAACTTGACTCCCTTACTTTTGGGACAACCTGATCTCTTGGAATCTCTGTCGCACTCAGTATAGTGAGAACGAGTTCTGCTGTGCTTTCACAAGGTACTGCTTAATCTTGGATAATTTGAGTCCCGTTTTCACATTTAAAACTGTTCCTCCAGCCTTTTAGATCTGCTCTTGTTTTCCGTAATTTTATACCTTCGATCCAGACTTCCAGTGTTATTTCTTTTTCTCTCTCGATTATAATAAACAAATTTATCTGATCGTTTACCAACTCAAGCACGCAATTTGTTTGTAAATAAGTACAATTCTTTTTAAATATTTTATTCTAAGTCTTAAGGTAAATTTGTTGACCGTCAAGTTTTATGAAGAGAGAATTATCAAAAATTCGTTCTTGATAGTTGAAAAAAAAATGTAATCAAAAAAGTTTTTATTTTAGCCTACGTTTTAGCCTGATATTCAATTTTAAAAAAATTGTAGTTACAAATTAATTTTTAATTTTCAACTATAAAAACCGAATTCCTGATAATCCTTTCTTTATTTTAATCTAAAGTTTTATAGATTTTTTCCTTCTTTGGAATGGTAGAGATTTAAAGCCACTTTTAAAAGCCTTTCCACAATATTAATTTAAATTGCATGGTTTCCTTGTTGGGTTTATACTAATAATGTTCGTGAACGGAAGTTGTTTCATATTTTTACTGATTTTTTTACCGTTTTGTAGCATGTATAAATGTTATTGTACTATATTATTTGTTACATTATTTTGGAGAGACAAATTAAATATTTTAGCTGATGGTTTTTGGAGGTTAGGTTCTTCTGAAAGTCAAATACATTTATTTACATAAGATTGAAGTATTCGGAAGGGTTTCCTCTGGCTGAGGGGGAATGCTCTGAGAAATCCCTGTAATGTGTAATCCCCATGGGAATGTGTCAGGGCGCCGTGTGGAGGGGGAGTGCGCTTGTAGCGATTTCCCAACAACCGAGGCCCTTTTATTCTTCTGAAAACAGAACCCCTTCTCCCCCCTACCACAACTTTAATCTTAAAAATAACCCTGCTATATTTTCTCATCCCTGCCAGTTTGTGGTGTATCAGTTTTAGCCCCCTTTTTTTCCCTACTTATTTTCACAGTAGCCTTACATCCCCTATGCTATTTATATATATGAGCTAAAAGTTATGCCTGATCTTGTTATCAGTAATAAATACATATTTGAGTTCATGTTATTAAATAAAGTTTTTTGCATTATTGATCGCCTTGGTGGCAATATATATTCCCCTGCAAACTTTCATTGTACGTTTTTTTCCTCTCTTCTTCCAAAGTCTTAGTTAAATGTCCTTATCTTATTAGAAGCTGTAAGAGTTCCTCCCTGCCGACTTCTTCCCCAGGGAGCGGTAAATGAAAGTTAAGATGGCTGCCTGTTGATTTCCTGAGCTTTTCCCAGTTGGGGAGAGGGAATTGAGTCGGTCCCGGTTTCATTTGCTTCAATTTTATTTGACTCCCCCCCCCCCTCCGTCTTCCCCACCGACTCCTTTGCAGCATCTCATATGCTAATTCTGTCGGGGAATGTCTCCCACTCCCACCCAACCTCTTTACTTTTTCTAACACAAAAAGTCTTCAATAATCTTAAACAACGCTTATCTCAGTAACTCACCTTCTTTTCTTTTATGTTTGGCCTAACTTTTGATTTTAGAGGAATACTACTTCTGAGTTTTTTTTAGTACTTTTATTCAACCTAACTCTTATCTGATTTTACGTTTTCACAGATGAAAAAGCTCTCCATCCAAATATAGAAATAAAAAATATTTACTATTTTAATAATGTTATAATATTATTTTACTGATCATAAAAAGATGCAGGTATTCTTATTTTCTTTATTTAAATTCAAATTCTCAATGAATACAATCATATTAAATTAAATGTTCGTTTCTTGGCTCCTATTTTAAACATTCAAACGATTAGAGGATTATAAATTCTTTTAAATTAGAATTTTTAGTCAGTTTGTTTTTAAAATTTCCGTTCCTTTTTCTTTATTTTTATAAGTAGCCGAAAAAAACTGCAAATAGAGACTGACAAGATAAGAAGACTAACTTTCTTAAAGAAGCCATTTTGAATGTCTCGATGATATTACACTGTTACATGTTTTAAAGTAAAAGTAATAGCCAAGCAAACTGAATATGAATTGCCCGAATATTTATACACAATGTATTTGCAAAAATGTTTATTTTTTGAAAGATTCAAAAATGGTTTTTAATTTTTAAAAAAATAAATAAAAAACTTACTTAAATCAGTGACTTTACGTTGCCCTTAGCTTTACAGAGGATGTAAAGAACGGGATTCGTTCTCCTTGGCTTTCTCTGCCGCTCTCTCCAGCGTGAAGGTGTGATATTGCACCTGTCCTCCAGGCCTACATGTCTTCTTTCTCTTCGCGGAGTATGGCTCGGCAGAGTGGCAACTCTTACAGCAGAGATCATGGAAGAGACTTGCATAGCTCTGCTGTTTGTAACTTGACTCCCTTACTTTTGGGACAACCTGATCTCTTGGAATCTCTGTCGCACTCAGTATAGTGAGAACGAGTTCTGCTGTGCTTTCACAAGGTACTGCTTAATCTTGGATAATTTGAGTCCCGTTTTCACATTTAAAACTGTTCCTCCAGCCTTTTAAATCTGCTCTTGTTTTCCGTAATTTTATACCTTCGATCCAGACTTCCAGTGTTATTTCTTTTTCTCTCTCGATTATAATAAACAAATTTATCTGATCGTTTACCAACTCAAGCACGCAATTTGTTTGTAAATAAGTACAATTCTTTTTAAATATTTTATTCTAAGTCTTAAGGTAAATTTGTTGACCGTCAAGTTTTATGAAGAGAGAATTATCAAAAATTCGTTCTTGATAGTTGAAAAAAAAATGTAATCAAAAAAGTTTTTATTTTAGCCTACGTTTTAGCCTGATATTCAATTTTAAAAAAATTGTAGTTACAAATTAATTTTTAATTTTCAACTATAAAAACCGAATTCCTGATAATCCTTTCTTCATTTTAATCAAAAGTTTTTTTTATAGATTTCTCCTTCTTTGGAATGGTAGAGATTTAAAGCCATTTTTAAAAGCCTTTCCACAATATTAATTTAAATTGCATGGTTTCCTTGTTGGGTTTATACTAATAATGTTCGTGAACGGAAGTTGTTTCATATTTTTACTGATTTTTTTACCGTTTTGTAGCATGTATAAATGTTATTGTACTATATTATTTGTTACATTATTTTGGAGAGACAAATTAAATATTTTAGCTGATGGTTTTTGGAGGTTAGGTTCTTCTGAAAGTCAAATACATTTATTTACATAAGATTGAAGTATTCGGAAGGGTTTCCTCTGGCTGAGGGGGAATGCTCTGAGAAATCCCTGTAATGTGTAATCCCCATGGGAATGTGTCAGGGCGCCGTGTGGAGGGGGAGTGCGCTTGTAGCGATTTCCCAACAACCGAGGCCCTTTTATTCTTCTGAAAACAGAACCCCTACTCCCCCCTACCACAACTTTAATCTTAAAAATAACCCTGCTATATTTTCTCATCCCTGCCAGTTTGTGGTGTATCAGTTTTAGCCCCCTTTTTTTCCCTACTTATTTTCACAGTAGCCTTACATCCCCTATGCTATATATATATAGCATTCTTTATATTAGCATTCATTAACTTAAAATTTTTGTCTGTAGTTAACTAATGCTCAATATTTGATTAGAAAGCAGTCCTATCGAACGAGCAGTCATTTTTTTTTATTTTTTTTTTTTAATCTAAAGATATATTAGTACATATTTATTGTATACTATGAGAGCGTATTGCAAGATGCATGCTGTGCAGGATGTAATTTCTAAAATAAATAAAATAACCTAATCTAAAGAAAACCTTTTTTACTTATCTTCCTATGACGTGTTCAAGGACCTATTAAGCTATCATTGTTTATTGACTATATTCTAATACAGAAGCTGATTATTTTGTTAATAAAGTATTATTTATTGTAATAGGTAGGTTATGTAGTAATTTGTTTGTGGAAGCAAAAATTGGGTGTAAGTAATATATAGTCAAGGACATTTTTCCATTATTCAGGAATCGTTATAAAATACATTTCTGTGTGTCTATGATTTTTTTATTGTTATAAATCAAAAAAATATTGTAATCGTAATAAAATCCGAATTGCAGTTGAAATCATTACCTTATTTAATTTTCTAATTTAATCAGTGGTAGCATACTTCTCAACCACTTCGGGTCAGGCAGTGAGGAGCTATCTACAAGTGTTAATCCTATTCTAAACATCCATAGCACAGGACAAGCTTTCATTTCTGACAAAAGCCCGCCCAGTGCAGCAAATGAATCCGTAATGCTAGGATAGCGAGACCCGTTCGAACCCCTGGCTTTCCATTTCCTGAATTAATTTTTGTAATTTTTATTATATGGGTAAGATGAGGCATTGCACTACTTTTGTAAGATTTTTTTTTTGTCATATCCCATGGATCAATCAAGGTAATTAGATATCAAAATGTTAATTTTTTTCGATTTTTAACATTCTGAAACCAAATTAGGTCGTAATAATTGTCTTATATAGCATAATATGTGTAAAATATAATTGTCTTTATTTATTTCCTGCACATTTTTATGAATAATATTTGTTCGTTAAGAAATTTACGAATGTAACCATGAGCTGGCAAGCGCTTCTCCCTCTATTTCTATCCAGTCAGGTCTCACCTTTGACCCTTTCTTTTTCTAACTTGTAAATTTTTTTTCTTTTACTTATTATCACATTTAAATATATTTGGGAAATATGCTTAGATTATATTATATTTTTTTATTAACCTTTCTTTAAAAAATACTCTTTAATATTTGGGAGTTAACAGTCTTACATTATGTTTAAGTGTTGGTCAGTGGTTTGATACATTTGGTGAAATTTCACTCCAAATGGTACATGTCTGATTGGAGTATTGTTCGTTAATGGATTTGCAGAATCTCAATTAGTGCATTAGTCGGTGCAATCCACTGTCCGAGCAATAATTATTTACTTCCGAATTTAATCCGAAGGATTCATGAATAATATTTAAGTCCAAGTTTAATCTTAGTTACTAATTAAATTTACCAACAATGTTAGCACATTTAAAGGTTGTTGAATATTTATTTTCACTTACGTAGTCGTTGCTTGAGTCCGTTAATGACCGTAATTATGTAAGGGGCGGAGGTTCTGGGGAACATCAAATTGAAAATGTATTAATATTTTATTTTCCATTTTCTAATATATTGCTAGTCATGAGTGATATAATTTATAATAAAGAGGTTGGATAAATATTTATGATAATAACGAGGAAAGTTTACCGCTCTATTCTCTCACCGTTTTTTTCGTTCTCGAATTATTTATGTTTATTTCTCCTGATACATAATTGAATATCTTCTTGAATACGAGCTCTTCTTAAACTTAGTAAATGTATGACATTAACATTAGAAGTGTTTTTCTATAATATAAAATTAATTTGAAAATACCTTTTTACTTGGGTATCACGAGTGACAAAGCTCATTGATAAGATCAGAAGTTTTATTTATTTCTCTGATTTAGTATAAAAATTTTCGATTTTTTTCCTCTAAAAGTTGTTCGATTCATTTCGTTCTTATTTATAAAATAAGGCTTCTCTTGCCATGATTTAACACTAGTTCGAAATTCTTTTCGTAGAAGTTTGAGGTCCCTTCATTCTATGTTGTTTCCAAAATAATTTGTAAAGAGATATTAATAAATTTTAAACAATTAATGAGAGGGAAGAGAATAAAAAAATCTATCGGTCCCTGCCAGGACTCGAACCTGGATCTCCTGCTATCCGGCCGGTATGCTAAACTATTATGCCACCGGGACAGGAACATATCTTATTAAATTCCCACCACAATAGCGAGAGCCTAACCCACGAGCAAGACGAATACATCGTCTAAAACTCGAAGGATCTCAAGCTATTTGTCGACTCTCGTCATTTACTTTTTAAAATTTTTCTTTATAAATATTTATTTGGTNTGATTCATTTCGTTCTTATTTATAAAATAAGGCTTCTCTTGCCATGATTTAACACTAGTTCGAAAATCTTTTCGTAGAAGTTTGAGGTCCCTTCATTCTATATTGTTTCCAAAATAATTTGTAAAGAGATATTAATAAATTTTAAACAATTAATGAGAGGGAAGAGAATAAAAAAATCTATCGGTCCCAGCCAGATCTATCTGTCTTGGCTGGGACAGATAGATTTTTTTATTCTATTCCCTCTCATTAATTGTTTAAAATTTATGTGGGTTAATAAACCACACCCAAATATATATTTTTAAAGATTAATAAATTTTGGTCTATCGAAATTCTATTAATGACAGAAATGTTTCTAACAATATAAAAAAACGAAAAAAAACAACAAATATCTTCGTCATGGATGAACTAACTATGTAAATTTTTTTTAAACAGTGAAATAGAAATATCAAGGCATACATTTATAATTATATTATATTATGATAATTATGATAAAATAATGTTGATGCAAATGTTTGTAATATTTTAAAGAAAAAGAGTTTACAGCATGGTGGACTCTAGCCCGCTTTCTCTTGTAATTAGCCGTCTGACCTCTAGACTGCGTGGGCTCTAATCCCGTCAGAAGTCAGAAACTTCTCTCTTGAGGTCTTCTAGCCTCTTACGCGTGTGAACTAGTTCGCCACAATGGCGGGAGACGATCTGAATGCATACCCATCCCGAAGTACCACGTCATTTCCTCTTAATTATATTCGAGAATATTGGTAATAATAGTTTATAATTGCAATTTTAAAGAATAATAATTAGATGCAATGTATGAAAAATGTAGTTCGCTCATCGCCGGTTAATTCTGGGTATCTTTTTCGCTCACCTGGGTGGCTAGGAGACCTCAGGTAGAAATCTCTGATAGGGCGGNTCCAACGGCTTCGCGCTCCGATCGACTGTGGCTGAAGACCTCTCGACTCTCGAGGAATCTTCGCTCCATTTGTCTGCAAAAGGGTCTACATCAAATCCCAAGTCTTGGGAGTCCTCAAGTAAGGATTTCTTTAAGGGAGAATGCTTGTACCTGCTGTCCTTCAGTAGAAATGAGAAGTCTTCAGAACCGACTTCCTTAGACTAATCAAACGCAGGAAAGAAAAATTTAGGTATTCCAGAATATAACTTAATTGGTTAGGGTTTTCAACTTTAAGTGTCGAAATGAGCCATGATCCCGAATAGAAAAAAAAAGATAAAAATCTAAAACTAGCTGAGCTGGAATGAAGAGTTTTTGGCCGTAGAGATTTTGAGTAGATGTTCTTCTGTTGGAGTTCGTTCAAGGTTCATACAAAAATTACGTTTTGATAAATGTGTTTAAATTAAATTTAGGAAATAGACTTTTTTAAATTTTATTTATTTTTTATTTAGTTTTATTTATTTTTTAGTTATTTTTTTTAAAGAATTCTATTAAGATCACACTTCTTGGAAAACTTAACCACACAACTGATTCACTTTCTCACAAATTTGTGGTGCAGATATTCAAGTACTTGTGATCTGACGAGCTATGCAGTACTGTGCAAATCTAACCTTTCTGCGATTCATATTTATATGCTCTGTTCGTTTTTCAGGTGAGATGGAGGAGGTGCCAACGACCCCCGAGGGCATTCTGGACGATGACCCCTTGTCCAGGCTCTCGGACATGGGCTCCTGCAGTTCGTGGTCCAGTCGGTCCGCCTCTCCTTCCGTCGACTGGGAGCAACGCTGCCTCTCCCTACAACTCGAGCTCCAGGAGTACAAGCTCAATGCTACTGAGATAAAAGCCATCCTCACTGATAAGGTTAGTTCTCGCAAAAAGACATAACCGCTATCCTCCAGTCTACACTTTTTTTTTTCCGAATTTTTCCAGATTTATTAAAGCAGGTATTCAAAATGCTTAGCAAGAAGCCAACTAACAACCAAAAAAAAAAAAAAAAGGAGGGACTCTTTCAGTTAACTCAACTCTTGATAAGGTGCTAAGGTTAGCAGCTGTCTATCCTTCCCGACTTTCTAAATTGACATATCTGTCTGAGCCTCAATGTAAAAACAGGATTATAAATATTAGATGTATTTTGTTGGGGTTCGGTCAAGGTAGATCCATACCTTAAAAAAAATTTTTTTGGAACTACCTTGACCGAACCCCAACAAAAAAACATCTAATAATAATATCTACGGTTTAAAAATAAAAATATAAAAAAAATATTAAAAAAAACTAGGATTTTTAATTATTACCGAATTCCAGATTTGATTTTCAAGAGCATGATTTAAATACCGTTGGTCTTCGTATTATGTATTTATAATGTACGGAAATACCTTAAAATATGCCGGTAGATTGACGTACTAATATCTAGACCTTATTGCTTACAGATAGGGACAGCTGGTTCCCTAGTCTGCTTATTTACTACTTTTACAGTGAAATGTAAAATATTCTTCAGAACTTGATGGTATTTATTTATCTTCTTGAGTCCTACATAATGCCTTAGGGTCAGGGAGAAGGTACCATCACTACAGGTGTGTTACAACCAGCGCTAACACGCCGATTCCATCTGTTAGACCGGTATCCCCTTGCAAAGATTCAAAAGACTTTTTGAAAAATAAAATTCATTTCTGTAAGGTTTGTCTGTTATGGTGCTTATAATTTAGAAGACTTATACATCCGCATTCCAACTATTTTTTGTATTCTACGGTGTACGTATTTTGGTTAATGCTGTTTTCTGATTGTATGCGCTGAAATCATCAAATTATTCCCATTTCTTACCATCTCTTATGAATCCAAAAGATAGGGGAAATCTGCTTCATTTACACAGTTTTTTTGTCTGAATGATCTATTTATATTCTTATATATTCATTTAAAATAATATGTTCAGTCAACGAATAATGCCCGCACTCTACTAATATTACTGGTAGTGTGATAGAAGAAGCAAATGTGTCATCGATTTTATTCCTGAACAACTGGTGCGAACCAACTGCAAATGGTTTTTTTCCTAATGAACTAAGGTAAGCTATACAATTATAAGGAATAAAAAGGTAAACTTCGCTCGCTAATACTATTCTTAATTAACGCAGTTTAGCAATTTAATTCCTTATAATTTTTTTAATGGTCCAAATGTTCGTTTTATAAATGAATAAAATTGGTTGAAAATTGACATAATGTATTGTATTTTGCTAAATAATTATAAATGATACTTGAAGCGTTTTTTATATCATAAAACGTTTTACTTACCTAATGTCTAGTGACTGAAAAAATTTATATGACTTTTTAAAAAATCGTGCATCTGAAGGTGTAGTGTCATTATTTACTTCTTTATTTCTCTCTTTAAATTTTTTTACTGAAATTCGAAATGATAAAAAATGAAATTAGTTTATTTTTTTTTGTTATATCACTCTAAATCGTTGTATGAGATATAATTCCAATATGGCTGCTGTCTGAGTCCCTCTCGCTGATTTGCGAGTGTGAATGCCGTAAAACGCCGTGCGGGAGCCGAGGCAGTTAAGCGTTCCGGATTGGATTTCGCGAGGAGAGAGACTCCGACATCAAACAGAACAGTTTAGCCCTCTTGGAGGGAATCTCTCGCTGCGAGCGTCTTCCCGGGCAGATCAAAGAGAGCCGCCATATTGGGGCTCTAGTCAAATTAACTTTATTTTCGGTCTCGCCCTCTGCAGACCCCCCCCCCCTCCGGGTAATCCTCCGGTGTATCTTTCATCTCGATCCTCCCCCCGGCAAGCCTGTTTGATGTTATTACATTTTATGTAGCGAAACGACAAGTCTACCCGCGTTCACTCAACCGTTTTACGCTGCAAATATACCTTCATATTTTCCATCACTCCTCCCAAAGGACATATTTTCATGACTTCTTATTATTTGCTTAGTACTGCTTTTTTTTACTAAAAATAATGTTATACCATGGCTTATGAGTACCAAATTCGTTTATTCAAATAAAACACAAATAGATTTTATATTAAATAGATCATATATCATTACTTATTTATCTATTAAAGACCTCTTTATGGAGACATCCTCATTTCGATAAGAATCATTAGAGTAGTATGGCTATTTCTTATAATCTTTTTAAAAAAATTTATAGTTTTAAATAAATTATAATTAAGATGGAGGAGGTGCCA
>KZ807123.1:645519-672182 GCA_000696205.2 Oncopeltus fasciatus
ATATTTATCTTTCAGAAACAAAATAACTTTGCAATTTCCCACAATGTTTTTTTTTTTTTTAAGCTCGAGTAGTTCAGCTACAATCAAAAGCTTTTTACAAGTAGGTAGTAACTTTTCTATCTAAATATCATTAAAGAGTTCACTAATTCAAGCCTTACAGTTATAATCATTGTTCTGCTCTACTGAAGATGTCTCACTGGAACTTGTAAGAAATCAATAAAATTGAGGCAGCTAGACCGCTTATTTGACTATAAACAAACCAAAAACTGGCATGAATGTAAAATAACTATTTGAATAATAATTATAATTTTTTTCTTATCTGACAAATTCTAATTTCTTTCTAGTCTTAATACATAAAGGTACAGAAAGTTTTTTGTTCCTTCAAAAAATTCATTGACAAAATTCCGGTACTTTTATTTTGTCAAATGTCATTTATGGCAATTTCTGAAGAAAATAAATACTTATATATTTCATTGTTTTGAAAAACAATTGAACTACTTATTAGTTATGGTTTACTTATCCCAGAGTTGGAGGTTCCATCTCTCCATCACCTCTTTTGTTCGGAAGAAGGCCTGAAATTTAGGCCGAAAAGTTCGCAACAATAAAACTGTTTCAAATGGAGAGTTTTGACCCTATGCATTACTATAAGATGTTTTTTTGTTGGGTTCAATCAAGATAGATCCAAAATAATATAATTTAAAAAATGTGTATTTTTTAATTATTAGCCAACGTTTCGGCTTACATTTTAAGCCATCTTAAGGGCTATAATGAAGGCGAAAGGGGATGTCGTGTCTTTTTTTTAAATTGTATTTCTTGGATCTACCTTGCCCGAATAAAACATACAAAAATCTTATAAAACAGTTTTAGTCGACAAATTAGTTTTATTTATTCAAATTCCAAGACCGAACCGACCAATCCCTTCTCCCCACTCCAATCTCCTTGAAATTTACTTATTTTTTCCTTTCTTACATCATACTGCTGCTCTTGGTAGGTTCAGATTAATTTCCAGGAGACGGATATTAAGGTTTAAGGTTTGGGCAGGCTCCGGACAATTAGTTCATTAATTAATGTACTCAAAATCCTGGATGGTAACGGCCGGCTAGGTTATGCTAATGGAGCCTGCAGTCCCTCATAACCTCCCTTCCCCCTCCTCCTTTCTCCAGAGAACTTTCATATTTCATCGTAATTAGCCAACGTCTTTTCCATTATTAACTTTGAAATGAATAAACACTCTCCTGATTCATTTCTGAGGAGACAAACTTTATTACATCATTCGTCTTATGGGAGAGAGCTTCAGGTATATAACGGAATTATTCTTCTCTCCACGAATATTAATGTTTATGTTATTTTTTTTTCTATTCAGTGCGAGAGAGAGAAACTGATTTCACAGTGGGAACTAAAGTGGAAGAGGCAGCGCAATTATGTTTCAGTCGTGAGTAAAGTTATTCCTGTCGTGTTGTGTAAATCTATGATCATGCCGTCTATTAACTCCTGTTGTACACGGTGGGTGTGCCATTAGCCCAACACTCCTTAGTCAAATGCATAGTTTTGTCTATTCTGTTCTTTACAAGCGAACTGTCTACTATATATGTATGTATATATAATTCATAAATACATTTCCCCGGTTTGAACTTGAAAGCGAAATATTTTCAAACTGCCCAAGCCCGAAAAGAAGTATTTATGAATATTTCTGGGTAGCATGGATGCCAAAAGAACTTTATGTATATATATTTACAAATGCATTATTATTGGTCAATGATCTCATCTTGAACTCATTATAGATGTCAAGGGAAATATGTATCCAACGTTGAGGGGGGGGGGGGCTTATTTCGGGTTGTTTTGTTGCCTACAGAATTTGAAAGACATAAGCTTTCACCTTCTCCCAAAATAAGAGATTTCTGGGCTCTGAGGATCAGATAGATGATATCAAAAGCGCTCAGCTGTTTAGGAAAATAATTAAATAAAATTGTGCCGAGCTTGGTGTTCGCAATATTGATATCCTTTTATCAGTGTTGCCTTAGACCACCGCAAAAAAAGATATATAAATTCGCCGACTTTAATAAGGTTACCTAGAAAGTGAGTGTTCTTCCCTATTCTAGACCCAAGCTTAGCGAGTTTGTCTTTTCCAAGTGCATAATGATACTCTTACATCTGTCTGTCTTTTAATGTATTCAGAGACATGGGAGTTTATGTGTCTCTGTATCTGTCTAAGATTACCCCTTATTTTTTAGACTGGAAACTCGATTTCCCTATTCCTTCCCCTGGCAATTCTTTTCATACATCTTGGCGAGTCAAGGAACTCTTTATGCGATGAAATTATATGCACTAATGAATTTAGCGAATAATGTTTTCTGAAATACTTTGTTCTAGGTTCGTTTACTTAAAACGTGATGTTTATTTAAAAACAACTACTTTGAATTGATTGTGTAGGAAATGCTGCTTCTGGAAGATTTGGACAGTCATTCATTCGTAAGGTTGTTTTGAGATAAGTGGCCGGCTTCCCTCTTCCCGCCTATGGTCGGGAGCGAGTTAGGACTCGTATGACGCTGATAAAGTCCGGACGCTTAGAAGGAGGACGTAGAGCGATGACTGCCGGGGCCCGTTATAAGATATTTAGGGAAGAGAGAGAGAGAGCCCGGAACAAATCGGCCGGGGTACACCTCTGGAAGGAGCCACTCCCGGTGATGGACGGCCAAGGTTGGGGGGAGCTCTGAGTCATAGAGAGCCGGCCACTTAGAGAGATTGTCCCCTGCAAGTGCTCAATCTCTGCAACTGCTGCAGAGGGAGGAATCCCGCAAGCGTCCTTCTTTAGAGCCCGCTGAAACGGACCGCCAACGGCCGTTCGTCCGAGTCAATTTAATTTAAAAGCGGGAGAACTCGGCACCCCCTTGCAGTAAAACAGCGCTTCCAGTGGAAACGTTTGGGCTTACCAATTGAATGGGGGATTCGGTACACTTTGCGCCAACATTTTACTGCTGCGGTCACATAGCTTAGTTCTCTGGAACATTCAGTATCACACTATAGATGCGGTAAAGCTTTTTACATTTCGTATACACTTATCTTAATGACACCTCAGTAGAGTGTATTAAAAGCACTCCACGTCCAACGCTTCGTTATTATGAATAACTTCTATACCAATTTTCACGAATAGATAATAACTTTTTAGTATGGGATGAAATTATATGTCAGGAAATGTGCATGAAGGCTCATGATAAGCGTCAATACCGAATTTGGTATTTTATTGGACGCTGAGTTATTAGAATTAGATATGTGAATAAAAGTTCGTATCTCTGCGCAGTTAATATTTTCACTTATTAGCTTAGCTATAATGCCATTCTTAGAGTCGAGCAATAATGTCATTTGAAAATTATAGACAAAATTGAACCACAGATGTTAAGTATTGTTCATAATTTTCAATTTAAGTGATAATTCTACATTATTTTAATGAGTATAAGAGTTGCACACACATGTGTGTATGTGTGTGTGTGTGCGCACACTTATTGTTCAGTTTTTAGAATGCGGTAATGACGACGTATGCAGAATGCGACAGAATAGTATTGTAAGAAAAACAAGTATGAGGGCGAGAAAGAAAGTGGAAGCTAGAAAAAGTGAGAGGGGGTGATGGAGATAGTGAGAAGGTGAGAGGGCAAGGAGAGGGAGTGAGCTTGAGTGGAGATGGAGGGGAAGAGAGAGATATTGGTGGGAGGTAGCAGAGGAGAGAGAGCGAGTGAGGGGAGAAAGGGTGAGCGGCGGAGAGTGAGAGGAGAGGGAAGGAGATAGGGGTGAGCTTCCTCATCTTTCCAGGCAGAGCGTGAGCGAGAGAGAAAGATATGAAGGGATTGGAGGCAGAGGAGAAAACTGAGTGAGGTGGTAGGAGTGTGAGTTAGAAGATTGGGTCAAGAGGTTGGCTGGTTTTGAGTGGGAAATATATCACGAAATGAATTATCTATCCGAACAAACATCGTGATATATGTCACCGCAATGTGCATGAAATATAGTCCGCCGAACTTTCAAAACAGCCTTGCTGTTATTTTCCTCCCACTGGAAGAGAATTTAATAGCTATGGCTGGGTTTGGAGTAAACAGATTTTTTCACAAACCGCATTCATTTACCTCAGTCGAACACAAGTGTTACAATTTACAACGATTCTAGTAACTTTGGGTTGTCAATTTAATATTTCTACCGATATCCTTTCTGTATCGAACCTCAATCTCTCCCCCGTGGGTCATCTGGTTATATTGTCAAATATGTCCATATTTTGGCTTCAATAAAACATAGAGGAAAATAAATAGATCCTATTAGTTTTGTCTCCTTGCTTTATTTTTATTTTTTTTTTGCTACCTTTTTTAAAGTTTGCATTGCATCTTCAGGCTTTAAAAAAATAAAAATGTATTAAAACACCGACTGAAAAGGAACTAAAAATAAATATATACATATAAGTATAAATATATCTTTAAAGTTAAAGAAAAATAATTTGATACACAGGGATTTATAAAAATAATAAATACTATAAATTTTGAGATTAACCGTGGACAATTTCAATTTTTTTCAGTCAATTAAAATTTTATTTAGTTCTTACTCTGAAATTCATCGGTCAAATACGCTACTATCACATCCAGCCCTCCATATTCAAATTCTTACTGGTGGATAACATTCTCTTTAGCAGTTATTTGGCTCATCAGGGTTATTATTTCGTCCATCGTGCCTTGTAAATTCAGACAGAAGTGCTCTATTTCACGCCTTCTTTATCTCTATGTTCCTCAGGAAGTCCCCAGTATAGGCTTCTTTATTTATTTATTTTCCTTCCCTTGAAGAAGATCCACCAGTGTATCAAGGTGACCACTCACCTGTTCATAATAAAGTAATAATACTTTATCCATCGCAAGGAATGAAAAATTTTCTATTCCTGCTCATTTATACATAGATTAAACTGCTTTATGAATTAAGGTTCAGGAATATCGACCTAATGACTTTTTTGTATAAGACGGAGATAAGATCGCTACGCTTAGACAAAGGTTACCTCTGACTGAATTTACAAGACATTATGAACGACTTGACTCCCTTTGAGAGCCGGGGGCTAAAGAGACAGTTCATGGAAGGGAAGGCCAAGGTGAAGATTGAACTCTCACCGCCCGGACTGCTGGCCGCCTCTGTCAAAGAGGGGTTAGTTTTTCAGTACGGTCCATATAAACATTAAAATAGGCTGTGGAATTGATATTGACCCTGCTTCAAACGGATATTGTAGAGTTTATTATTATTATTTTATAAATAAATTTTTGCATATTAACTCGAAGGATTCGAGAGAACAAGAGCAACTGTTCATTATATTTAACAAAAAGAAAACCAGCTATTTAAGCAAGGTTTACGTAGAGTCGCCCCAGCATTTCCAGCGTGAGGAGATTTGGGACCTTGCCCCACCCCTCAGGGTGGGGTTTAGAACCCAACCTTAGGGCTCGAGAAGGGTTCTGGAGTTAGTCCTTGTTCAGAGTTGGAGACCTGGCTATATCTCTTCTCAATACAGTACCTCCCTTCAGTCCCATCACGCCTTTTTATTAAGAGACTCCCTTATTATCTAGTCTATCTCTCTTGCTGAATGACCTTGCCCATCTGGGTAAGGAAGTTTTAGATATTTGACTAAAATAAGGGGAAAGGAATAAGTATAAATATGATAAAGAAGACAAACTAAATAAAATAAATTTAATTCCTAATAGGATAGATAGATGGTTTTAGTTGGGGTTCGGTCAAGGTAGATCCTAAAATAAAAAAAGAATAAAAAATTAACATAGGTTTATTTTTTAAAAAGATTATATGCCATCGTTTCGGCTTACGTTGTAAACTATCTTCAGAGCTGCCTATCATGAAGACGAGAGAGGACGTCCTGTCCCTAAGTTCACAACAACAGCAAGTATAACTTTTGTGAAATTTGTATTTTTTTTTTTTTGGATCTACCTTACCGAACCCCAACTTAAATCATCTAATAATAATAACTGCGGTCAAAAAACTCTCCATTTAAATTTAATTCCTTTTGTAGATTCTATTTGCATCTGCATACACACATATAAAATAAATTTATTGACATATTATTGTGCTCCCGAATTTCGAGCTTTACGATTAAAATTGCACTTCTTAAATGACGTTTGTCTCAGTAATATCCATCAACCCAAGCTCCAACTTCTGTCCCTGTAAAAAAAATTTTGTTTAATAAAACTTGAAATAAGTGTTTATATCAGCCTAACCCTCTGTAAGGAATATGTCCTCATTTTTGTTCCTTTTGCATAATGTACAATTTCAATTTCCTATTGTTCAGTGTACCGTATTGCGAACTGAGTTGAAAGGTCCTTAGTTAAAATGAGGGGTCTCACTTCTCGTTTGCTTTATAAGCCTTATTAAGACCTTATTATGTTTCTCTATAATTTCGCTCTCACTGAAGATTTGGTTAAAGCTATTATGGATCTTAACAAAGAACCTTTTATGTTTTGCTTCCAAATCACAATGATGTATAACCTGGTATTAGAGGTCGAAAATCTACAATTCTTCAATCTAAAGAACTGGTCTATCCAATATTTTATGGATATAATTTTAGTATGTATCTAAACATTTATTTCAGAGAGGTTTCTGTATTAAGAATTTAATTGTCTTGGTTTTTTCGGAGTTTAAATATTCTTTTCATTAAAACCGTACCGTATGCATATATATATATATATATATACATATATATACACCTACACAATACCCACAGTCTAGTTTCTCTTCACCAACGATGGGCGAGAGATCCCCAAATATTTTGCTGTTTGTGTTTTTTTTCTTTTTTTGTGTCACTCTACTTCATGTTGACCTTGCAGATTTAATTCANTAATTTAAAACAAATTCTTCCTAATTTCATCTTCAATAACTATACTTCACCAGAATTTTCTCAAAACTATAGTGTATAAAATTCTTTAGGGTTCAATTCATTAAGGCTTTCTCTTATGAGAGTCACTATTTTGGAAAAGAGATATTTCTGAGTCCATGATCCAGGTCGTATTTCCAGTCATTCGGTATATCACAGGAACTCTGGGGATTGTGAATCCTGGCTCGGTTGAGTAAAGTTAGTCCTGGGAAAGCCCTCGAGGTTTTAAAAGTTTCAAACTCCAGTTGGCAGACAGACAGCCGCCCATAACAGAGTTTCGCCTAATCGCACTGACGATCCGGAAGAGACCACTTTTTAAAGGGTTATTATAATTTCTACCACCAATGAATATAGAACTCTCATACCTTATATTCTCCTTATTAGAATATAAGGTATGAGAATAATAATTTTATTTTTAGAAAAGACTTATTAGGGAAATTATGAGCGGATTAATCCGCTTAGCTTTTCTAGCTACTGCGAATGATCATTTTAATGCAGTTTATGTTTTTATTATTTACTTAGAAATAATTTTTTTTCCTTTTGATTGGTAAGAATTAGATTACTTCATCATTAAAAAAATAAAAAAATGTAACAGTATTCTCAATGGTAGAAGTACACTAATATTTGTGTACTATTTAAATGTGAAGGATTTAACTGAATTTAAGTCTTATACTAGTGTACTTTTTAACTATTATTGTTATTATATAATTAATACTATTGTATGTGGTTATATACTCTTAAACTGTCCTGGCTCACTGTGTTTTAACTGATGAAATTTTACCTTTTTTCTGTTTTCTCAATAAGAAAAATATCGTATCGTTTTTTATTACATCTATCTTTTTTAGTTATTTTTGTAACACTTTTAATCTCCATTTTAATCATGTAGGACAATAGAGTGAGGCCTTACTTAGAGATTCCATCCCATGGCTCTTGGCCAACTTATATTTCTTAATTAAAATTTGCTCATATTGATTAGTGATTGATCAGAGATTATGTCTCAGCCATGATTAAGTTATTCTAGAGCAGGAGAAGGCCTGGAATTTTGGCGGAATCGTGAGCAGCAATAAAAACCTTTTTGATCTACAAGTTAGTTTATACTTCTTCAAAATCAAAGACCGAATTCCTTATTCATCCCTCATTTTAGCGTTTGCTCACAATCGTCATGAAGGCTTACAAGAGTCGAATACGCAGTCACTGAATCGACAGACCCTCTCGACTAACCCCACGCCTCTGAAAACGATATTCCTCATCGCATTGAATCTTAAAAACTTATTTATGTTCAATTGAAGTAAACGAATATATTTTCACGTCATCCATTAAACATGTTTCATACCTCTTTAAGATACAGTATTTAAGCCACGGATAAGCAAGAGTTTCGAAAGCAATTGTAAGCGGGTATTGTGCCCTGTTTCTCCAGACGCGTTATTCTCCTGAAAGATGGAAGGCGATCTTGCCGGGGATAGGCGTTCGTGCTCGGGCGATAAGGACGAGAAGGGATCAATCACTATAATTATAGTTTGAGGAGTGCAATAGAGGGCGCTCTCGCCTCACGCTACCTGTATCCTCTGGGCTTCGTGTTTCCGCTCTCATCTCCCTGTTCCTCCCTCTTTAGGGGCTTTAAGTGAGCCCTCTTACTCAACAACTTGGAAATCACTGGGTATCTTATTTCTCTAGAGAAATTACTTAGCCTCTTACTACTAGAAGAATAGATAAGTCCGTAGAACCCTACCTAAGTCAGTTAGGATACACCATGATTTTAGTACTTTTTATTTAATCGAATCTGTCTACGAAAAAATGAGTCCAACAAACCTCAAAATAAAATTAAAATGCGAAATCATTGAATTTTTTCCTTCATGAGTCCGTTTCAAACTGAATAGAATGGAATTCACAAATATTTTATCTTTTCGTGTAGTGAAGGAATAAATTTAAAGGATCGTCCATTTTTAGAATTGCCAGACTATGCCCGCTATGACTACATAGAATAGTTTTCAACGATCTTGGCAGTCAGGGGGCGATCACATACCCCTGGGCGATCCTGGGTCTCAAATAGTTTTGAGACGAGACGGCGTTCCTGTGCCTTTAATTTATATATGTACAGACACACACACACATATATACATATTATTAAAAACGTAATTTACAAGGTTTATTTATATATACTTCATTATATTATATACTTATATACTTTATTTGTATATTTGTACGTGTGTGTATTATGTCTTTTAATGACTACTTTTTTGGCTTCTCCTAAGTAAAATCGAAAAAAATTTGATTTTTTCCTCTTTAGTCGTGTCTTTAATAATGTTTAGAAATAAAATTTTCATAGAATCAAATGTTATTTTAATTTGTAAAGGACTTTTATTTCCCTCTGTCGTGACAATCACATAACCGTTGCTACGATAGGAAAATTTTGGACAAAAACCTTTTTAAAAAGAAACTTGAAGTATTGATCATTTGACAATGGATAATATTTTAAAACAATTTTGAATTCAATGATTCAGTAAATTGGGTTTCAACTAGTTAACTTGTTCGAAGATTTACTTTTAGAGGATTCCTATTGAGGAATTCAAATATTTACCCAGCCAAAAGTTAAAAAGATTTTGATTCTTAGTGAATCTTGAGCAGGATTGAATCACTTACTGACATGTACATTCTGCCAAACTCTATATTGAAGATTAACAGAAATTTGAATAAGTTGTAAAGCATCTTAAAAATTTGTTAATGATTCAATGCTTTCTTCTAGTGAACCTTAAGGTGTAGAGCTCAAAGTTGTATTCTTAAAAGTTTTCTGTAAATACATCATTGAACTTCCACCATTCATCACATTTTGAACTCCGAGACGCTAATTAAGTCAATAGTAATGATTGTGCTATTTAAGAATGTTAGTTGGAAAGTGAGCCAATCCCTAACAATAGTTTTGAAATTTCTAGCTTTTAATCCTTCAGTTCTCAAGACCAAATTCCTGATTTACTCGTGAAATTTTAACTTGTATTGATGATTATATGGGCGAAGTAACGATAATACTTTTCTGTTATCTTAATATCCTTTCTCAAGTCTGTTTGGTTCTAGATTTTACCATTTAGTATTGCGTTGTTTTGTGGATAAGAAACATGATATTTTACCGTACTCTGTTAAATATTTTGGACAATAATTATGTTGTTTAGCCTTCCTCTAACAATGCTTTCGTCTCTCTTGATATTTATAAAAGTAACCTTGTAATAGTTATTATTTCTTTTTGTATTGAAATATAAAATTTTAACTTATATTGTTACATATGTGTGGTGTTATATTTTGCCTTCATTCCTAATGATCGCTTCAAACTAAAATTTATTTTTAGTAGCTAGCCGTTTTAGAAGTAAATTAAAAACATTTTCAGCTCCTCTACATTTAATATAATGCATTGTCCTACTTTAGAATATAACTATAGAACTATTCAAGGCTTTTAGGCAACAAATCAATCTGGTTTTTCCAGGCTTCAAAGAACAAAGAACTTCGCCAACTAAAGGATTTCAATTTCTGCTTTCATTGTTATTTCGAATTCCCCATCAATTGAATTACCCATTTGACCTTTGGCTGGGGGTTATTAATTCCAGAAAGTTTATTTTCTTTTAAAATAAATTGTTTTTATAAAATAGGATATAATGTTTTTTTTTTTATTTCATTCAGTTTAGGGCATATGGCTTCTTCAGGAGCAAGCAGTTGACCCATTAGTTTGCAAGTTTGTTCTTTGTTATATGTATCCGAAATCATTAACTTACTCGGCTAATTAAATTATTTAGAAGAATTGATTTCAATGGATTTATTTTAAACCGTAGTTTTGACATTTTTGATTAGTCCTGAATTCGATTGCCTCTGCGCTCATATGTCCTAGACATATAAATGCACATATTGGTGAGTCCTGCGATTTTCTATCTCCATATATTTATGTAAGAATATATCCATGGGTTTTGTATAAAAAAAAAATATTTAACCTAATATACATGTAAATATTTATTGTGGGAGAACCAGGCGCTGATAATTTTATTACTAAAAAAACGAAACATACTCTGGTCTTTGACAGATCTGGACAGTATATATGATAGTTATAATTTATATTGGTTACATTTTTTATTAAATTTAGAGAGGATGAAATTTATTTTATTGGGTTTAAAAATTTTAAATTTTTATTTATCTTTTATGATCTTATCATGTATATGAAGAGAATTTAANTTTTTTTTTTTTAATTTTCATTATCTTTATTTTTGCATTCAATATTACTGTGATAAGAAAAAAATGAATGCAACAACTACTGTGAAATGTCAATTTATTTTATTTTCATTTTAAAATACTTCAAAATAAAACTTATTTTAAGGAAAATATTTTGGAACGTAACTTTGTAGGCTCTGCACTTTCCTCATTATCATTCCATATAGCCAAGCTTAATGGTCTTACGTTTTATGTTCATAGGTCTCTCCTGCTGGTTTGATAATTTTGTCATTTATCAATCTTTAATGAAATATATATAATCTACTTTGTTTACGCAGCTCTTGCATTATGTATTTTTTAATTTTATTATAAAAGGGTATAGGGTGTTTTTAAAGCATTTAGTTTACAAATAAATTTCAGAGAGAAATATTTTCTATTTAGCAGTTGTTATGTGCTTAGAAGGCGATAAGTAGCCAACGTTTTAGAGAGGCTGAGGAGATAAGACGGTCAGTACGAGTGGACATAAAACCTGTTCACCGTTATATATTTACAGGTTAGCGGGGGGGTGGAGGGTAGGATTGCGAGAGCTCACTGAGAAGGGCAGAGGGAGGGTAGGGGCAGTGGACAATCAGGAGGGAAGGGACGGAAGGAGATGGGGGATTTAAGTCCAGGCCCTGGCGGAACTGTATTAGGAGACAGGCAGCGCCGGCCAGAGCCTCGTTACTGCTAAAGCCGCATCACCCGCCGACATTGCCCTGCCTAGTCTAACTAGACCTTCCACCCCCTTCGGCCTTCTCTCTACCAGCGCTAACTAGAGCTGGATCATGGCTTGCGCCTAATGTATTGTAATGAGGGCCCCTCACCCTCCTAAAATGTAAAAAAATAAACAAACTAACCTTAAAAAATATGTAACCACCTTAAAATATAATTTCATAGTACTAGGTATAAGCCAAAATCCGGTACAGCTAGCGTACCGCGATATATGTGTAAAAAATATGCTGTTTATTCGTATTATTCAGACTGCTCTAATTTAGACTGGATAACGGTCATGTATGGAATTTCGTGAATTATTTAATACAAGAGGGGTGTATCAAAAAGCTTATTTCGTAGAGAAATTTATTTGCTATTCCATTTATTCCTTAATTTGAAAGAGAGAACGAACTGTGTTGTAAAATGTGTCGCAGGTTTAGTATTTTTTCCATTTAAAGTTCATACAGAATTTCATATTACATGGATAATTTTCTTCAATATTTTATACTTAATGTTTTAGAAAATAGTTGATTGTTCAATAATTTGACTACTTAACATAGTGTGGTTCTTTTTAATTTTATTCTGGTTAATACTCCAGCTCTTTTCAATTGTTTCTGCTCAGTTTGGCTTTTTTTAAACAGTTAAGTAACCATAAGTAATACCCACTTTGTCATTTATCTTCCTTAGATTTGCTACACTGTTTAAAATTCAGTTTAACATAATATTATAATTTAATATAGGCCCATGTTAGTGAAAAATTAAAAATTAAAATATAATAGAAACAATTAGTATTTTTATCAATGCTTTTCATATTTAAAAATAGCACAATGAAATCACACTGTTCAATAATATATAACAAGCATGGTGTTGTTGTTAAATTTATTTTCCCCTAATTAGGAACCGTTTATATTTAAAATTGGTTTTAATGAGTGCTCCAATCTCATTTAAAATAGTTTTGTCTACTGCATATTTTTTTAATGAACTACTAGGTATTAATTAATGCATGTATTTCCTTTTAATATTTATATTATATAATCCCTTATCCGTACCCACAGTATTATGGACATTTTTTGAACTCACTGCGTCCGTACCATCGGTCAAAGAGTCTTAATTTATTCAAAAATTCGTTATTTCCCAAACCCTCCAGTGAAATATTCAAACTCCACTGAACATTTAAATTCGGCTGTTTATTCATTTCGAGTGGTTTCTGTGGTGTTTCAGTGATAAGTGATATTTACTTCTTCCCTCAATTTCCTGTACGCTCACAAGTACACTTTTGGATCTTTTCTTGTAGCTTGTGCTTCGCCCTCTCCCCTACGCTCACCCAAGGATTCCATCACTGATACAATCGCGATATTCTCTTTATCGTATCCCTTCCCTTGCTCAGCGCTCCTACGTAAATTGAATCCGCTTGAATCCCATTTCAAGTGCACATTCTTCTTTTTCCTGACTCAGCTCTCTGCTCTGGCTTAACCAATATCATACTCCAAGTGCCAGGGTGGTCAGAAATATGTTACTTACTTTTCGTCGTTATTCTGCTTGGAAAAGTGAAATTTTAATCCTAATATTCTTCAGCTCTGACCGTCTTTAGATTATTAGATATGCGCTGCAGGTATTGTTTGGTGATATTCATAAACCGTTTAGCACAAATGATTTATGGCTTAAATGATGCTTATGAAGCTAAGTAGAGAATTCGGCCTTGTATGTATGGCTTAGACCGAACCAATGTTACAGAACAACGTTAGTTTTATTCAGAATTGGTGAGGGTAAAATGACGGCAACTCACGGTTAAAAGACTGGAGACCAAAGAGAAGACTGAATCTCCGAGGAATGACGTATGCGAGAGGCGTTCTTGAAGGGAGCTTGTGTTGGAAGGTCTAGCTGGATTAAACTCTGCTAGGGATAACCTTACACTGCTTGTGCGGAAGAAGACTGGGATATGTGTGTGTAACGTATCGACAGAGGTAGAGAGGTGCACTTATGTCGCTCTAAAAGAAGATAACATTTAGAAGAAGAAAACATAACAAACATTCTAGTACTAAATTTATTTAATTAAAAAATAATGAAAAAAAAGTATTTCAATTTAGGAGGAAGGATTGATTGCTCAGGGATTAGGTCTTTGGATTTTTAAGGGAAAAAAAAAACAATTAGAAAAATAAAAGTTTTTATTATTGCCAACGTTTTGGTCTAAATTTCAGGCCTTCTTCTGGGCCTAAAGTTTCAAAAGTCACCTAGAAAAAAAATATATAAAGAGGTTGGACTAAATAGTAATTAGAAGATACAAATATAAAGGATACAAATATAAAATATAAGAGTAAATGAATGAATAAAAGAATATGAGTGCGGGTAATCTGCATTTTTAATATATGATTAATATGACCAAAAGTAAAGATGTTTGAGAAAATCCAATAATATATTCTAAACAATTCGAAAAGTTCACATCCCGATTGAGGTGCTGATGGGAGAGAGTCTTTAGAGACTCTCTAACCTTAGGGTTAGAGTAACAAAATCATGACAGGATTATTTTATGAAAAATATAAGGAAATGAATTGTAGGTGATGCCTGGAGGGGACTGGTCTTTGAGGGATTATATGGCTTGAGGTTACTGGAAACGTCAATAAACGAAAGTGGAAGGTCGAGTGGTAAAATATTTTTATTTTCTTTAATTTAAATTTATGTATATAACCCCAAGACCTAATCTCCGACTAATTATCCTCATTTCCACTACCAACTATCCCCAAATTATTCCAATTTAATTTGTAAATAATTATTTATGAGCATAAATTAAATTACTTCATAATGTATCTGCCACATACAGTGTTTTCCCAAAGCGCAAGACAAATACTAATTAGTATTTGTCAGAAAAACCAGAAATTATAAACCAAGGCATTATAAACCTCGAGTCTGCTGGAAAATTAATTAGCAGCTGTGTTCCAATTAACCTATTTGTGTGTGTCCAGGTTAATTAGAGCTAAATGACAGAGAACCCTCAAAGGTTTTAAGTCTTTTTTTTCTTTGTCTTTTGTTTCTTCCTCTTCTTTGTAAAAAGGATACTTATGGCAGCCCAATTTCTCTCTTTAAAATAATAAATAAAGATATGAATAAANTATATATATAAAGTCAATAATCACACACTGCCTGGGCACATGCATATTTGTGTATATGTTTTGCAGTGATAGGTTTAAAAAATAATACTTTTTCATAATATTATGTGTGTTTATGTTAATAATTTGTGTGTATAATAGTGCGTGAGCATATGAAATATATGCTTTTAGATGGATATAATAAGACTTAATGAATAAATGTAAAATTGAGTGAGAATAAATAACAAATTTAATATATAAATACATATACACATATTACTTAAGTTAAGGCCTAATAATACTAAATTCGTTTAAAATTAAGTTTAAATTACTTGAAAAATTAAACTAAATAGAATGCAGTTTTTAATATTTGTTGACATGAAGCTATTCCATCAAAATTTTCATTTCACTATATGAAAAACGTAAAAGATGTTATACTTTTGTTTTGGCTTATCAGTAATAATTTTCCGATTAAAGTATATTTCAAGTAGATTTAGAAAACTATTTTATTACTTAAAATTTTTAAATTCGTTTCGTAGTGAAATTCTCCCATTCAGTAGTATCTACAGCAAGTGTGACGAATACCAATTTATCATAATGTTTGTGATTTAGTTTGTCTGGCTTTTATATGTTTTATTTTTCGTTAATCTATTTACGTTATTAATGATGATATAGTAAAATATTAAGAATATAATAAGTATGTTTCTAATAATTGATTCCGCGTTCCATGTCCGCCAAAGGCTCGAACCGTCAATATTATTATTAAGAGATGGACGGTCTTTTTTTTCTCTTTCCCCAAAATTTCCTTAGATTTTTACTTTTAAACCATATTAACAATAGTATTTATGATAGTAATGTTGAGTGTCCTATACTTTTTCCTATCCAATTGAGCAACTCCTAGTCATAAGGCTTGTTCACATTCTTTTCGAATTGGATTGTCATATTTAATTAATATAAATTTAATTTTTAAAATTATCCTTAGTACTGTCCCTGTTCAAAGAAAGCTTTAGCTATGTACACTCATGATTGACATTCATTAGTTAGGCTTATGGAAGGGGGTAAATGTATGCATATCCACCGGTAACCTTTAGGTTACGCTTCATTTATGCAAATCCAGTTTGACTGCTAAGAACTAGATCCGCAGGAAGCTTTTTATTTATATTTTCTTTCCTTTTATATGCCAATCCATCTCAATAGTACCTAGTGTTTAGTAGACATACGTATATTGAGTATATACGTCTGTTATTATATATGGCGGTTCCTCATATCATTTGACTATCTACTCATATGAGAAAAACCTAATTAGTCAGCTGTAATATAACGATGATTCTATGTGTTTTGTTAGTTCTGAAGTTCTTCTAGACAGTTTCTTTCTGAATAACCAAGAGATTGTTTTATATTTCACCGAATTTTGAAGTAATTTAGCTCTTGAGATTTTTCTGCCGACTAGATATTCAATGCATTCTGCGATACTATCAACTAAATTTATTTTTAAATTTTCACTTAATAAAACTGCTGAATAAAATATATTTTTCATAGTTAGAAGCATTTAATTTAGAGCTTTATCAATTTATTATATTAGTGTGTGAATTTATTTATTTTGATCACTGTTCACAGGTAGAAGAAATAAAAATTCTTTATTATTTTCATTTCGTTTATTTTTTTTATATAAAAAGTAATTTTATAAGGTTAACAAAAGTTACCATGACAGAGGATTTTTACTTTCCCAGCTTCAGTGCAGTCCTTTTTGACCTTATATTTTCACATTTACAAGTAATATTAAAATTTGTAAATATATTAGTTCATAGTTGCGAATTTTTTCATTCGCAAAGATTTTCGTAACTGATTCAGTCCCCTTTATACAGTCCCTGTATACACTTTCATCTTCCTTCAAAATTGACGCAGCTGAGAGTAAATCGCTCAGTTGTTCCAATGTTTCATTGAAGATGAGATAACTAAAACTAGCTCTTGAATATTCGGAAGGAAAAGTTATGAACGTTCAATTTTCTTCGAGTTAAATTATATGATCTGCCTTAATAAATGTATTTCGTTAAAACATCATAGAACATAAATGTTTTCTAAAATAATTGCAAGTGAATAGAATAAACAAATCTTACTACCTCAGCCGGGACTCGAACCCGGATCTCCTGCTTTCTGGGCAAGCAGGTGATCCAGGTTCTATTTCCGGCTGAGGTAGAAAGATTTTTATATTCTATTCCCTTGCATTCATTGTATAAAATTAGTCTGGAATAAAATACCACAACTAATACAGTATTTAATTAAATGTTTTCTCTATTAAATATCTAATTTTATTTTTTCGTTAGAAAAGAGGCGAACAATAGAATTAGAGTGTATATATATATATTTATATANATATATATATATATATATATATATATATATATATATATATATATATATATATATATATATATATATATATATATATATATATATATATATATATATATATATATATATATATATATATATATATATATATATATATATATATATATATATATATATATATATATATATATATATATATATATATATATATATATATATATATATATATATATATATATATATATATATATATATATATATATATATATATATATATATATATATATATATATATATATATATATATATATATATATATATATATATATATATATATATATATATATATATATATATATATATATATATATATATATATATATATATATATATATATATATATATATATATATATATATATATATATATAAACACACACAAAACTTCAATGAATATAATTTTTTGCTTCTTCTGACTGCGTTTTGAATAGATCTTTAAAAAGTTTTTGTGATGATACACCTTTCTAAATAGCTCTATTTACCTAATTAAGGTTTATATGTTACTTTTCTTGACATTTCTGGAAAGTAAGGAAATGTATTGAGATATTTCTTTGTTAATGATTTATTTCATGTGTTTGATACATCTGTGAGTGCCCCGAAAGAATTCCGTCGTGACAGATGTCACGTATGTTCCAGGCAAATACTCCCCATTTCTCCCAGGCATACCAGCGAGGAGTGTACACCTACCCTCCAGAGATATTGTTCTACTCTCTCTCTCTCTGCTAAAAAAGGGAGTTGAGGTTAGCGTGTAAGAAGCCGACGGTGGCGGGGGCGAGAGGAGAGAGAGAGAGTTGTGGCCCATTGGGTGCTATCCCTCAGCCACAGCTTGGCGGTCCTCTTGTTAGTGCCCCTGTCAGCACACTCCACCTCTGTTCCCTCCCTCGAGGACCTATACACCCTTCCCTGACAGGATCCCAGCCACCTCTATTAAACATTTTTCATGAATTCGTAGTTTCCACCATTAAAGCATACAGCAATATTTACATATACAAAATTTTTAGACTACCTGAAAATGTTTAAACTTAATTTTGAAAACTTATTTTTGACATCTCATATATAAACCTGAAATTTTATATAACATTTGAGATTTCTAAAATATTGTTTTTACTAGTCAGTGTTAGTCTTATTTCTAAATATCCAATTAGTTGGTGTTAATACTGGTCGGACGTGGAAGTGATGTATAGTTGTTCACGTAGGCTTCGACGGTCGTCAGATGAATTTACCGTTTCTTCTTCCGGGTTGGACCGTGTCAAATTGTTGTTATTTGCGGAGCTTTCGCACATCATGTGATGGCTTCTTCAGGGCTGAAAAGAGAAAATAAAACATTATTTTTTCAGCCCTGAAGAAGCCATCACGTGATGTGCGAAAGCTCGGCAAATAACAACTATTTGACACGGTCCAGCCCGGAAGAAGAAATGGTGATGTATAGTGTTTACAAGCTGGTGTTAGTCTCCATTCGAAAAAGCGATTATATGCATAAAGAATAACACTTACCAAAATGATTTACCGATAAATGATTTATCCCGTACGTTTTAGCTGGTAAAATTTAACATCAAAGCATCGAAAACGAATCATAAGATGTTGCAATTAGTAACTTATCCTGAGATTACCTTAAATTATAATTTCTCTCAACATTTTTGACGTTTCATTGTCTATCGAACAACTATACTAGAAGAAGTGCTTTATTTTTTGCTAATAATTATGCTAAGTGTACTGACGTGCACATATTTTTTTTTTGCGCTCAAATGATGTGTTACAATACTGGTCTGATATAGAAGTGAAGTAATTGCGCTTATTGGGATAATAAGAATAATAAAATAATGAATTACATTTTACATTATATATGTCAAACGTTTTATCAATCTCGTATATAGAGTTATAAAAAAATTGAAAATTTAATTTCTTTAAGTTCTAAAAAAATTACATTTTTTTAAATTTCCTTTAAGATACATATCACCCAAGACAGAATTTTTTTTCCAAAATACTAGGTAAGTGACTGCCAGAAAAAAAAATTAAAAAATGTATAATTATTTATTAAATACTTTTCTTTATTTGTATTTTATTCCAATTTAATTAATATTTGTTTAAAATTACATTAAATGTTGTTAAATATTCAATGAAAAATAAAATTAGATATATTACTGTGATGATATGGGTTCCGCAAAGCCTCCCAACATCTAAAGAATCCAGTCCTTTCAATCCCAAACCCTCAGAATAATCGCTAATGCTCCATATTACGTATCCAATTCCTCCCTTCACCACGATCCTCCCTTTCAGACCTTATTTCCACCCGCTTCAGCCTTTTCCATGGTAAACTGCCATTCCATCCTAATCCCTAGCACAAACCTTTTTTCTTTCAACTCCAACCCCTAAAACCCTCCCCGTCGACTCAAACGAAGATGGCCCTACGACCTGTAAATAATTTGAGAAAGATGAACATAGTCTGTAAATAATTTGAGAGTTGTGTCATTGATGACCTTCTTTCCTCATTTATTGTTAATTAATGTCATTTTTACTACTGATTGTAATCAAATTACAAAATGTTTTTATTTTTAACAGATTCTAATAAGTAAACAAAGGTTAAAAAAAAATTACTGTGAGATGCCAAACTCTTTTCGAAAGCATGTGAAGACTAATTACCAGAAATATATTTTGCTTATCTCAATGAAACTTGAGTAAAACGTCTAATTCTGTATATTTTCAGCTGGTTAAGGGGGAGTGTTTGATGTCCAGGTAGGTAAAGTTTTCCACTAGTTTGAGGAAGGTAAATACAGAGGAGACAGCGTGTTTTCCTACCGATGGGGATAAATATCGCCAGATAAAACAGACAGGAGAGTTGCTCCCGCTAAAAAACAGCTGTTTGCTCAAGCCGGCGGACGAATTATCTCACCACCCTTCTAGCACCAATGGGGGATTGGACCCCCCACCCCCTCCACCACACACGTTTCCACAACTCTTCTTCTCTAACACCTTCATTCCAAGATACAACTTTAATATATTTCACCTTAGCTTCCCTTCATTCTTCTTTCCCTTCTTTTTCAGCCAGTTCTATTCATGATCAGTCAATTAGTTCACTACTATTACATAAATGATATGATATTATAAATTGTATTACCAGTATTATATATCTCATTTCAAATATGGCATATTAATTTATTAAACTTTCGTAAAATTAAAGAAAATCTTAATAAATGGAAGTCCAATGATTGGGGCTCAGAGGATTCAATTAAGTTGAAGTAACATATTATTATTAAGAAAAAAATAATGTTTTTAAAATGGCGACATATTTTTAATTATTTTTGTATTCAATAACATTTTTCTAATGAATACATATTGGGAAAGATATTTAAGAATGTAATTTTAAGTGTTGAGCAGATCTTATCATTTTAAATTTATGAAACTAAATTCAGTATTTTGTTATGTCTTTGCAAATTCTTGAATGAATTATTTTTTTGTAGAAATATAATATAGGAAAGGAGTGTTTATGGGAAGACGTTCGTTGTTTTGTTCGGGTTAAAAAGTTTACAAAATACAGTAAGTGTAGAATGCATTGTTCTAACGTTCTAATGTTCTGTGCCATATTTCCGAAAAACGCTTGTTAAAGAAGACATTTGAGACAATAATTACGATGATAAAAAGGGAGATTTTTGACCGTAGATATTATTATTAGATAATTTTAGTTGGGTTCGGTCAAGGTTTCCATGTCAGTCATGGAAATGTGAACCTAGGGACAGGACGTCCTCTCTCGTCTTCATGATAGGCAGCCCTGAAGATGGCTTACAATGTAAGCCAAAACTTTGGCAGATAATCTTTTAAAAAATACACTTTTTTTTTTTGGATCTACCTTGACCGAACCCCAACTAAAATCATCTCATAATAATTACGATGTGTGAGCGCTTCCTCAACTCTTCTTTCCGGCAATCTAGGGCAAACCTTAGTCATCATCCCTCTTGCGCTAATTCACCCCTCTGCCTTGTGACGTACATACATCGATCTGAAATGAAACACGGGAAATCTGCTTAATTCATGCAGTACCGGGCTTGTTTTTTCCCTCCCAAGACTGTACGTATGACGCTTTACATATTCATTCTTGAGAGAGTTGTGTGAATATTGGATGTGCTTTCAGCGAGAAGGAGGTATATGCTGTCTATGGACGGTCCTCTTCTCCGGCTCTTATCTGCAGCTGGGCCGTTCGAGTTATAAACTTTACGGCTATCTCCCCCTCTCTGAAGAGCTGAGCGGCCAGTGATAAAGCGTCAGAATGGCCGTGAGTTAGTGTGCAGAGCTAGTGCATCCCCCCGGCTCCGAACACTTACCCTCCTCATAAAGCCCTCTCCATCCCCCTGTTCATCCTCCTACTTAGCCCCTAGAACTTAACTCATTCTCTCTTTATTAGGTCTTCTAGGATGGTCGTTTTCAGCTTAAATTGCTAGTAGTACAGACTCCACACGTGTGAACTTTGAATAACAATCCCTTACTTCTCAGGAGTCGAGTTTATTTCTTATACCTGCATAAAGGTAGACGCTGAAGGCATAAAAACCAACTCCAGCGAATGTGTTGAAAGGAGACTAAACACGTTCTTTGAACTTTTAAATTTAAATCTTCCAAGCAAACTGGTTGTTTATTGGTATATAAAAAGAAGATAAATTCCTGGGAGCTAAAATAAATTTGTTTTCATTTGCATGAAGAATTCCTGAAGGTATTCCTTATGAAGTCTTCATCTTGCATTAGGAAATAGAATTTAAAAAAAAGAAGGAGGAAACAAATATAAAATATAAATATCTTAGAATATTATTTTCTAACTACATCAGAACTTACATTTGTATCTTTCTAAATTACTATCCTAATTTAGAACTTCTGCATAAGATTAAGATTTAAAAAAAAAATGTTTACGCGTTTAGGTTTTATGAACTGTATTAGGGCGACTTTTTACTTTTTTTTTTACCTGATGTTCGTTCCGTTTCGTTTTACCTTTGTTTTTCATCGTTTTTTTCCAACACACGAGTTTAGGAAGGAAAAGCTCCTTTTTTACAGCCTCCGTCTTCAAAAACCAGTGGCATTGGGCAAGCTTTGATTTCTCTGTGTAAGCTTAGCCTTATTCGAACACCCAGAGCCAAGGTTTGAATGACCAAGTGAATATTTTTGAATAAGCCGGCGCCCCATTCCTAAATTTTCAAAATCTTACCTCAAATCCGCCATATGGTATCATTTCCATTTAAATTAATGTTGCTTTCTATAAGTGTGTTTTGTCATTTATACCTTCGTCCGCCCCTAAAATGTGAAGTATTTAGAATCGGAAAAATTTGATTAATCAGACTATTCACATTAATATCATGATTCAAAATTTGAAAATTTCAACGTATTTCCCCGACCCAAAAATGGAGAATCTAAAAATTTGGTATGGTAATATCTTGGAATATTATATATATTTCTAATCCCTTATATATATATATATATATATATATAAANCATTCAATCCTTTAATCTTTTTGTAATTTCCAAGTTCAAACTCCATAGTGCACTCTGCTCCAGATTAATGTGCTCTCTGGTTCACTCCCTGTAGCCTATTTCATTGAAAGAAATGCTCTTTTATTTCCCATGTATATTCTTGCAACTTGAATTACCACTTTGTCACTGTCTCTTTTTCATCAACTCTGACCTTACCTTTTGTACTTTCTTCAAATTTCTACTTAAAAATCTTATTCATAGCTGACATTTTCACCAGTGGCAAATACCCAACTTTACAGAAATCCTGCACCAAACAACTTGGAGCTGTTGATAAACCTGTTATCCGTATCAAACTTTTTCTTCCTGTTACATCTCCTACCTTTTTGTACATTTATAATTTATCACTCAAAACTTCTATTTTTACCACCACTTGGAAGCCATTCATTGTTCATCCTTAAAATAAAATTAAAAATTTTATTATCTTTCAAACTTGCGTAGAACTATCTTTTACGGTCATTCTTTTTATAAGATTGAAAATGACCTTTCATCAGTTACTCTTAATCATATTCATCTCTCTGTCGAAACAAGGGAAACGTACTTATGTTTCGCAGCTCCTGCGTGTCAGACTGTTAATTAATTAGTCTATAATAATTTATGAAATATCAGAAAAAAACGAGAGTCTAACAAATAGCCGACAATGTTAGCTCCTTCCAGTATAGGACGGTATATTCGTTTTACTTGGGGGTTTATATTCGGAGTAAAGTGCGGGGAGTAGAAGAGATTATCTAACTAGCCTCGGTGGTATAGTAGCTTGCATACTTGCCCGGAAAGCAGGAAGCCCGGATTCGAGTCCCTGCTGAGGTCGCAAGATTTTTTTATTCCAACTTCCTTGCATTTCTTGTATAAAATTTAATGTGGGATTAAGTAACACTACGAAAATCATTACTTTTAATAAGCTGATAAAGGTTTTAAAGAATTTTTAGAAATGTAAAATTTGTTTACATGTAAAGTATAACTAATTGTTACATATCTAACCAAAAAGATGACTTCGCTATTGTGAAAAAGGTGGAGAGTATAGAAACATATATAGGTCTGGTCTTATAGTATAGTATAGTACAAAAATGATAAAAGCCAAACAAATGGGGTATATACACCTTTATAGTTTTAGGATAATGCTGGGTCATGAATACCGGCCTATGAAATGTTACGTTCAATTTAGGAGGTTCTAGATTTACTATTGGTACTAGAACATTGCAAGGTTATGTCTCCTTCCCTGAGACTATCTCTACTTGACTTCCTTTATTTATTCGTGTATCAACAATTATTCATGCATGTTGTTAAAAATTATTTAAAGGGCCTATGAGAGAGTCCATGATTATTCAGCTGGCTATATTTTGAAAATATACGACCGTATTTCGCCGACATGTCTATATTTCTTAGCCGTTATGACTATTTTTATTTTATGTTCTACTTTTATGTTTACTTTTATTGCTCTTCTAATATAATAACGTGCAACGCTGGATTTATATTGTAGTATCTTTTGGCTCTTGCGATCCTGGCGCTGTGGGTTAAAATCTCGCTCAGGGCAAGCTTTTAACGATTAGTAAATGCTTCTCCTTAGACATGGATGTTTATAATGGAGTGGCAACTTATAGATAGGGGGCGCCACGCTAGCTCAGGGGATCCGTTCAGGTCTCGCAATCCTGATGCTGCGGGTTCAAATCCCGCCCAGGTCAAATTTTTATTTATAAATAGAAGCTTGTCCTGAGCCATGGGTGTTTAGAATGGGGTGGCAACCTGTAGATAGCCCCTCCTTCCAATGACCCTAAGTGGTTGCAAGGGAGGCTAACACAGCAAAAAAATAACAAAAAAAAACTTATAGATAGCCCCTCCCTCCATTTTGTTTTCTAATAAATTATTTTCAAGCAAACCAGCATTTTTATTCTTTTCCCGCTTGTCATCTATCAATATTGGCATCATGATATATTTTAAGTATAATCATAACTGCACAAAAATGGCAAGTAAATCTAGGATATCTCTTAGTTTGCGTCCTAGAAAAGAAGTTAATTTAACGAGTTGTCTTGTTGTTGGCGGTCATAGTGTTAAGGAACTGTTTCGTATTTTGAAAATCGATTACAAAACTAAAAGATACATTGGAAAAGGAATGAAATAGAGATTAGTGTACCATTATTCCCTCATTTTTCTTGGGTGAGTTGGAGTTCCCCCTCTCATTTCAGAAGACATATTTCACGTATGAGCTGAGCTTTTTGTACAGATAAGCCCCAGAGGGAGGTCTGCGGGGTGAATAATTGAGTACCTGAAAGAGGTTCAATTCAAGGGCTCTTCAGCTAATATCCATTGAACTCAGCAGCTCCTACATTGAATTTTTCATAACTTGCATCACGCGGGGCGTCCCTATACTACGGGGAATATTCTTCCCCTAGACCCGCCCTGTCTCTTACCTTCATTTTTACTTGCCTTCAGAAGTAGTAAGTTCTCAAGTTGTTTCAGCTAGAAACCTGAATTTTTTCAAGGGGTGGCTATTTATTATGATTATATCTACTTAGTCTTTAAACTTAGTTAATACAGTTTTAGATGTTTTATTACTCATGGTATATAGTAAAACCCTCAAGCAACATTTATGTATTTATGTTGACATATTTACTTTCACTAGGTTTTCTAGCTAAAATATTAATAATGATGAATCTTAAAGACTGATACATGACCTATGGAGAGAAATTCGCAGAAAATACATAAATTGTTTCTTACAATAAATGCAAGGGAATAGAATAAAAAAAATCCTACTACCTTAGCCGGCACTAAATGATTAATTAGTCAATATCATGACTAACTGATATGATTTTAATATAGATACATTATCATTAATATTATTAAAATTGATGTTTCAAATTTCAAGGTAATTTAAATTTCCAGATATTTTTATTCTTTGAGATTTAAAAAAGTGTTATTTGCTAAAAATACTTTTTTTCATGTATATAAATTTTAAAATGAGTGCTAAAATTAACTAGAGTAATTTGAACTTACTTCTAAGTAATTGATCGTGATATATATACGTGTGTGTTTGTGTGTGTGTGTGTGTGTGTGTTTTAGTGAGTAACTCTGTACATGCCGTGGTTTCAATTTTTTCTGAATGAAATTCTGAATGTAGCTGTGCGAAATGCAAAAATATGCAAAAGAGCAACTTCGTTATTGTGCAAAATTGGACCAAAAGAAAGAGGGGAGGGGGAAATTCACCTGCATCGTAACAACTGAATTCAGCAATTTTGATCAACGAGAGTGGGCGTATACATGATTTGAAAAGTTCGATAACCAAGATTTATTAACTAAAATGTTAAATTTACTACTTATAAAATATAAAATGCATTTATATAAAATGAATAAAAACAATAATAACAAGTTTTCTGGTAAACTTAGTAACCTGTTTGTCAGTTTATGATCAGCCACAAAACTACCCTTTTTTAGCCTAGTTAATGTCCCCCGTTTGTCCGTAGATCGAGAAAACGGGTTTAGGATTAGGATTAGGATCATGTTATAGGACGATCAACATCATGGTTATTACGCCCTGACTGTTGGGTTAATTAAATTTTTTCATATATGCCTGTTTCTCTTAAAATGCACATAAGTTTGCCTACATAGAAATCGGGTTTTCTTAACCTCTTCGCCATGGATACGCCTGGCAACGCGGAATATTTTCCATCAATTCCTTGCCTCTCTTCTGAATGCTTCAAATCTTTGGTTGAAGTATCTCAAAATATAATATTTATTTGCATAATGGATAAGGTTTATTCTTTTTTTTATTAAAACATTTTATTTTTTAAAACTGTTAGATAATGTACGATATATATATATGGTTCTAGATTTACTATTGGTACTAGA
>KZ807123.1:678104-688892 GCA_000696205.2 Oncopeltus fasciatus
TAACTAGATAGCACTCAATTAATAGAATCTTATTCGTCTTGAATTATTATTATTGGGATCTATTTCGTGGAACGTTAACATCCGTCTTAACTTGACTTATTTATTAAGCTGTACCAGTACATATAAAATTATTTAAAAATAAATATGTGCACAATATTTTCAGCTACTAAGCAGGGTTGAAGTCATTTTTCAAGTTGATGATACCAGAGTGAATTAGTACATTTTCCGGAAAGTTTTCTGTTGAACTTTGAGGTTATTAGTTTAACATTTTCCTCCTTGTTCGCGATTCTCGAATCGCAAGATAATGAGCAAGAGGTTTAAGGTTATTTTTACCTTAATTATTTAACGTGATTCACTTTTCATAGACACACACTTTGTAAATATTGATAGAGCATGTTGAGCTATGAATCATTATTGGTCCTGTACGACTCAATGTAGAATTTCTTTTTGCTGATTAACGGTTTTTTTTTTTTTTTCTTTTTTTACAAAAAACTAGATGTCGAAGACATTTAAGACTTTAACTATTAAGGTGTTGGGTATCTCCCGCTCTTTCCTCTCGAATAGTCTGGAGCAACCTGACTTTAACTTTTACTCTAATTCTGTCCGTTTATATTATGTTCTATTTATCATTTACTTCTGTAGACATTTAAGACATTAACTATTAAGGTATTGGGTATCTCCCGCTCTTTCCTCTCGAATAATCTTGAGCAACCTGACTTTAACTTTTACTACTTCTAATTCTGTTCGTTTATATTGTGTTCTATTTATCATTTAGTTCTGTAGAAGTCCATTTTTAGTAAAATAGAAGTAAAACAGAAGTTCAGAACTCACTCGGAAGGCAATTAGGATGCCCATAACTTGTTCTATGCAGTTCTTTTCAAGAACTCATGGCAGTTGTTGACGGTCATATTCGAATTCATACTTAATTATAGTTGTGAAGAATTTCCTGCGCATGCGCTTCTACTCTTAAGTAAAGAGAATGGTTTAATTCTAAAATGTTGAAAAGAAGTGGCTTTGATAACATAATTGTTTTTACCGTTTCTTCTTCCGGGTTGGACCGTGTCAGATTGGTGTTATTTTCCGAGCTTTCGCACATCATGTAATGGCTTCTTCAGGGCTGAAAAGAGAATTCTTTTTTTTTTTTCACTTTTCAACCCTGAAGAAGCCATCACATGATGTGCGAAAGCTCGGCAAATAACACCAATCTGACACGGTCCAACCCGGAAGAAGAAACGGTAAATATTTCTGACGACCGTCTAAGCCTACGTGAATATAATTGTTGATTTCGGAAATTAATATTTTGAACGCTGCAGAGTTCCTAATCCTTTCAGAGTATTCCTGAGCTGGAATCAGAAGATGATCTGAGATTGCTGACTGGCGTCTACAGGGCAGTTTTACGTTCCTCAGCCAAGTTAGAGCTATGATGACCATAGTTCTGCCCCTGATGCTATACCTCATGGTGGGATTCCATTAAAGCTGTTTGTTTATCTTATTTTGCACTTATAAAGTTTAGTTTTCTCTATCGTTTGCACGCTACTTCTGTCGAAATTTCTGTCCTACCTAAACTGAGGGGAGACAAATTTTAAAAGTGGTTGTGGCTCCAGAAATCCTGAGCACCCACTTCCCCCCCGGATTTGGATTAGCACGGCACTCGGATGAGGCATTGCCGACGCTTGGAGATTTGTTGCCAGACCTTTATGATAAAGTCCTCTATCCTCGTATGCACTCATCCTTTAAAAGCATATTTATCTGGCCGCCCTCCACAGTCATCGCTCTTGCACATCGCAACATGCCTCACGGTGCCCACCCCTTTAGAGGCCACTTCCCCTAACTATATGTGATTGAGATACATCTCCTCTTACCCTTCATTTATTTCAGACATTTACTCTAGCCACTTGCTAGCTTTTACGTAATCGCAATAGAATGTATTTATCTGTATTATTGCGTATATTTTAGTATTAACATTCATTAAAATAGTAGTCCATTATTTTTTTAATGGAGTTTACTTTTTAAAATATTTAATTTTCAATTTTATTAATGTGTACATTTTCTCATTCCGAGTTTGACCGTGTTAATGATCAAGGTGATAATTGGCTTATTCTCGGCTCTGCGGAGAATGAGATTTTATTAATATTTTCACATATCACCTTAAATCTTCTATGAAGGCATAGTGATTGTGCAAAATTGTATTCTAATGGACCTAACTTACGAGTAGTTCGACAAGTTTTCAGCCGAAAACTTTCAGTCAATCATAAGCGAAATTTCTCTTTATGCTAAACATCATTCTTAATTTTACACCCCTTCCATTCGTCCGTTTCTCTGAGTCGAAAGAAGCAAAACGTGACTAATTACTTTGATATTTTGATCGACTTTTAAAATCCGCATTGTCCGCTACTCATATTGATTGTAAGCACAAATCAAACGACGGAAAGTAATTTAGAATAACTTTATTCTTAAATTTTAGAATGTTTGAAAGAAATTAAATTAAAGAAAATAAATCCTTCTTATAATTTTAAATGCCTTCCGTACTATGTGTGCTTTGTAATAGTAAATATAACGTTAGAATAAGAAAATTACATTTTACTAATATTATGTTTCATTTATTTATTATCGCACAAATGATTATCATGATATTACCGGTTTTTTTATTACTTATGCGTGCCCTTAGATCCTTTCTTCCTCTTTTTAAACACATTTCAAACCAAAACAAATGCATGTGAGGGTTTTAAAAAATCACAAATAAGAATTTGTTTTGTATAATTTAAAAACTAGCTTAACTAATTTATTATCCTTCTGTAGCTACTTTTATATGTAGCCATCTATGGATATTATTCTGTTCAGCCTACCTACAAATGACTTCCTTATTAAGAGTTGTCTGTAAACTCAAGTAACTCATTAATGTAGTTAAGTGATTCTATGCTGTAAAACGATTTGTGCTTGGTAGTTAAATGCGAGATAGTTGGAGCTAATGAGCTCGTTTATTGAACGTGACTCCGAGGAAACATACTCGAGGTAGTTACCTCCGGGAGTTATCTGCTGCAGGTCAAAAATCAAATTGTGTTGTGGAATTTGTGATAGTCCATTCGTAGTTGTTTTATCCTGATGGAGTTCCTGGCCTCATTAATTAACCGTAGTCTCTTTCAGTATTCTCATTCATTGCTTCATTACACTTCTGCATGGTATTGAGATGCACGTTACTAGTTGCTCTTGCCGATAGAACTGGTACACCTAAGGAGAAGGTGGCTCTCTGCAGAGATCAACTGTGACAGTGTGAGGCATGGTCATGAGATGCATGGTAGTAGTTGCTGCTCTCAGTGATGTGCTGATAGAGCTGGTAGCGTCTGAGGAAAACGTGGATCTCTGCAAGTTTACTGAAGAAGGATCACCTGTGATGATGTGAGGCGAAGATGCATTTCAGCATGGTCATGAGATGCACGTAGTAGCTGCTGCTCTCAGTGATGTGCTGATAGAGCTGGTAGCGACTGGCCCTCTGCCAGCATGCTCCTTGTAGTCCTTATCTGCAGTCCTCTCACGCCGGCTGCTCATCTAGCCACTTCCTCACTACAGCACACTAGCCTCTTCCTTCAACTATCACGTCAGTCTAGTTTCCATTATGCACCCAATCTTTTCTCGCCTTATGAAATTTATCTCAAGTTGTTTACCTGCATAAAATTCGTTGACATCAGTAAGTTGCTGATGTAAATGCCTAACGTAGGTATATACCTACGTAATATTACTATTATTTGCAAATTTTCTACAAGAATTGATGCTATTCTATCTAGCTTCTACTAGCTTAGGAGTAAGAAGTATAGTTAAGGATTAGAAGCGAGTTAGGCGGTTGTGGAAAGGGGTGAGTGAGATTCTTCTAATATTCTTATTTTTGGCAATTAATTCCAGGAAGTAGGTTGTCCTTGATAATGTGGATATACACGTACTCTCTTGTCTTAAATTGTAAATATGAAAACTTATATGAAAAGTATTCTAGTTTTCCCGAATTTTCGAGAAGAAAAAATTTTTTTTGTCATTATTTTGCCAATTCTCTTATTTTGTTTGCCCATCTTTATATTTAGATCGCCTTTCATTGCGATTATTAGACATTCGTTATTTTTTAGTTATATAACTTTGTAGCATCCGAAATTCTTGCCATGGTACATGAATAAGACTCTGTTCCTTGAGAGGAAACTGCTAAACGAGAATCAGAGACCACGTTAAAATAATGACTGCGTGTCCATGGCAGTCGGCATAGTAGGCCGGAATTTCTTCATTGAACTTGTTGCTTGTGTATTGTTCTGGGGAACCATTAACACCAATTTACGTTTTGTGAGCGTGTAAATTGATACTGCTAGTGTGACATTGACATAAGTACGAGATCGTCTAACGCTCATTCAGGAGGTTCTTTCACAGTTATGTGTACCAATTAAAACTCAATCCACTGAAGTTTAATGTAATGAGCTGATCTTACGTTTTAATTTCTTCATTTCTTGCTTAATTTACGCCTCAACCATTCGTTAATATGTACATTTTTCTGATGTTTGAACTGAGATTTTCAGAGAATGGGATAGTCATACATAGAATGACAGATGAATATGTTCATGCAGAGAAAGAGAGAGAGTAATTAAGCTTTCCAAACGGCATAATAATATGACTTAGCTCCGTGGAGGGTGACAAGCTTTTGCTAGTTTACCCGTTCAATTGTGATTTTAGGAAGATATAATATTAGGATAGTAGTATTGAAAAAAGCAGGGTTACTTGTCTGTGAAGACCATACTTAATATCATATTTAACTGGCATATGTTGAAGGTGGGAATAATATTTTACATTCGGTAGCCTGTGCTGCTTTTCGACAATGTACAAAAATAATTAAACTAGCTTTTACAATTGACTTCAATGAAGCACTGTACGTACTGTGAACATAAGTGACGCCCGCTTTGCTAAAAACACTAAATTGATATTAATTCTTGCCAAAAACCTAACTGCAAACCTGCTACTACCAAACTTCATGACTACTCACTAAAATGCCCACCCATGAAACAAGCATTAATGTAAAAACCGTAGGCTTTGTCACAAAAACATAATTATTTTAATTTTACAGGAGATCTGTATATTCTAGATCATATTCCTAATAGTTGCACCTGGTCTGTTCAAGTCGCCAGCCGTTGTTTATAAATCAAATTGACTAATTTAATTCTCCTCCTTTAGATGAATTTATACTTATCCTTTTTTTTTCTATTGTTTCAGGTAAGCACTAAATTTTGGATACTTGTGGTTTGTGAGGAGAGTAAGACCGGAAGAAGGGATGACCTCAGGACAGTAAGTACGACCTTGTATTTCTTCCCCTACTCTCAGTTCTCATGAGACCCTTATTAGGCCATCTCTTTGATTGCTAATCGAGCCTACTAAATTGGGTCTAAATCCTTTTTTTCTTATAAATTAAAATGTCCTTTGGCGAGAGTTGTAATCATTCCCCCCTCCCAATCCGCCTCTCTCAGCCTGACGGAAGAGATGAGAGGGGAGCTGTTGAGGAGGGAGAGAGTGAGATTGGGCGGTTGCAACGGAGTGGGGGGTCGGAGGGGATGGTGTAAACCCCCTTCTCCGTTTCAGCTTCTTCACTCTGACTGATTAAAAAAGGAATCATCCCTTCCTCTTGATAATGTCTTCTTCCCCTATTTCTTCCCTTTCTTATTTCTAACTTATTCTTTCCGGTCGGGCTTCTCATTATGTACATTTTTTCTGATGTTTGAACTGAGATTTTCAGAGAATGGGATAGTCATACATAGAATGACAGATGAATATGNAGAGAGAGAGAGAGTGAGAGAGAGAGTGAAAGAGAAGGAGTGAAAGAGTGTGAGTAAGTGATTTCGATTGATTCTCAATTGTATTTTTTTTCAAAAGTAACTCTTTTAATTGCTATGAAAAATCAAAATCAAAACCTCCCATATAATTTAATTTTTGCGTTCAAAAATATCAAGAATCCGGAAATCCGTCATCATTTCTCGCAATCGGATGTACTGAATTTGATGAAATTTGGGACTTAAATTCTGTATGTACGTAATTTTAAGTTATTTAAACTCATTGTTTTAAAGTTTTTAAGGGGGATAAAATATTCATAATAACTCTATAGCTAAACTATTAAATTGTTTGTTTATTGAGGATTTATGGCGCTCAACTGCAGAGGTTATCAGCGCCTCCATATTTTATTTAAAAAAAAAAAAAAAAAAAATCAACCTTAAGTTGATCTTGTCACAGGCCCCATCCCGACGGACAGAGACAGACAGAGCCCACCCCGCGGCGCCTCGCGGCCCATCATTTTAATAGAATATAGGGTCCATCATTGCTTTAGGCGACAGCCCTGTGAAAGAGGATGTGCTCGGTTGGACCAAGCCGACCACATCCCCGAGGGCGCCTCATGAGAGCCAGCAAGACGCCGCGGAGAAAGCCCAGCCCACCCCCGCTCACGCCACGACGGGCCTGCATCCTATTGTTTCTCTAAAAGGAAGTCCTTCATAAAAATTGAGTATGATTATTTGTGTTTAATTAATCTATTCGTTTGGTTTATTTGGTTTTTGAAAAGGTATTGAACATTACTATTTGTGTATTAGTTTCAGCAAATATATTCATAACTAGAGAATCAAGAGGCCCCACGGACACAGCAACCCCCAACGGCACGCACCCGCGGAGCCGGGCCGCTCCCCCAACCATTTCAGGCCCAAAACTATTAAATTTATCCACCTGGCCTAGAACACATTAAGCTTTACATTTTTTGTTAGCTTAACCTTTATCTTATTACCAACTACTATCTGTTGTATAATTTTTTTAGGATTATGGAAATCGAAGCGATTTAATTTAATTTAATTTCTTGCAATTTTACCTAATTTATAATTAACTAATATTCATCCAACCTGTCTAAATTGATGGAATTCATGGTTCAAACCTTCAATTTACTGTAACTTCTTAACGACTACACCCGTTGACTGTGTTGATATCTATACTCCACTAGATTTTTCGTTGGAAACTCACGTTGGTACCATGAGACTACTTTTGAAAAAGTTCAACATATCTTCGCTTATCATAAATTGAATAAGCTAAAAATTTAATTTTTTTAAGTGGTTGTCTGTACGCGGTATTTCTCCGCAACTTTTGAAATAATGTAGCCAAATTCAAATAAAAACCATTAGATGAGTTTTTAATGGATAAAGTCAGTCGCGAGGGAGAGGGGGCCCGAAATTTAAAATCTTGTCAACATAAGCGTTACGAGAAAAATGTATGTAATACAATTTGTTTGTATTGTCGTTTTGTAACTTTCATATTATATAACACTATTATATGAGTGTTATATTTCTCAATTTAATTGCGAGTGTTGGACGGACTCTGTTATTCTTATAATATGAAACGAATTCGGTATATAACCTCTACATTGGAAATCAATAAAAGAATTCATATTTTGTTGAAATTAGATTAGGAAGAAGTTTATGCGAATAAATATGGGGAAAATGTTTTAAAAAATTTAATCAATTAATGAGTGGGAATAGAATAAAAAAATCTAACCGTCCCAGCCGGGACTCGAACCTTGATCTCCTGCTATTCGGGCAGGTATGCTAAAGCATTACACCACCGGGACGAGCTAGATATCTTATTAAAGTCCCACTACAATAGCGATAGCCTAACCCACAAGAAAGACAAATACATCGTCTTAAACTCGAAGAAGCTCACATTGTCAAGCTATTTGTCGACTCTCGTCATTTCCTCTTTTTTTTTTTTTTTTTTTTTTTTTTTTTTTTTTTTTTTTTTTTTTTTTTTTTTTTTTTTTTTTTTTTTTTTTTTTTTTTTTTTTTTTNCAATTTAGATTCCATATTCATGGTAAAGGAACACAGACAAACGAGAAAAGTCTTCAAAAGGCACATTTCATCGGGAAAGGCATTGAAGATGAACTTGATAAATGGTTTTCGCCTTAACGAATGCCGTTTTGCACGTTTTTGTTATTGCCCGCGGCGGAATTAATAGCCTGGCCATGGCGTATTAAAGTCTGACTGTAACTAATGAAGCTCCTCTATGTGTGTACTTGCCGTTTTAATGCAATCCAGCGGCAGGAGCTAGTGTTAGATATTTGTTTAAAATTTGCGGGGGTAGCAAACCAGAACCAAATAAAATATTTATGTAAAATTGAATGTCTTAAAGAATATATTTAAGAATAGAACAACGTTAGATGCGCACGTTCCCAATTTTTCTTAGCCAACAGTCAAGAGGAAAGCTTAGTCTTCTTGAACTAATTGTTCTCAACGCCTTTTTAATTAATGTCCATAATTTATATTATTTTATATATGTATATAACTATGAAATATATAATATACAATATTGTTCTGTACAACTAATAGATGATTTAATTCACAATTTTATCTAGTGAAACAATACTATTTAAAAAAATGCATTTTGAAATATGTTAATAAATATATAAGGATAGTTTGGAGTGTTTTTATCAAGTGAATTCTCTCTTATTTTAATTATATGTATACTAAAATCTATACTATATATTGTTTGGGAAGTATAAAAGCGTTTCCCTGATACATTGAGATTGATTGGACTCCAAGTTCCCCCAAACTCTCCTCTATTGTAGTGATGTATACTTATTGGGCGGTACTTAGACGAGCCTCTTGTGGGCCGTATCCCTCCACTTATCCCGATTAAAAATCATTTGGACTTAGTAAATCTCCATCTTAGCTGTGTCCTGCCATCCGTCTTGGTGGGGATTCTGCGAGAGAGAGAGAGAGGGGACTGCTTGTTATGTCAGTGATGGATCTCCTCTAATCCACTCAGATCGGGGATACGTCCGGATCGAAGCTGTGCTACCTCTCTTTCTTTATAAGCCCTCTCCGCCTTCTCGAATAGGAATGAGCCTCCGGCCTTTCACTGGGCTACCGTACCGTTCCAATTCCTTCCTCTTCTCGCAGAATGAGTCTTCCTCTTCTCGCAGAATGAGTCTTCCTCTTCTCGCAGAATGAGTCTTCCTCTTTCCCTGCAAATTTTATCCTATAAAGATTTGTACTTTGTAGCACAGGTTTAAGGAAAAATGCATTTGGTTTGTCAGGAACGTAGCGCTCTGGATGATTTCTATTGAAGAAATAAAGATATCATCAGGGGATTTCGAAAGGAAAAAAAGAAAGATCCAATTTATGAGGAGATAAAAATTTGGTTCATTTTTAATTACATGGTTGGTCACTAGGTTTAGCTCATGGGATCCGTTCGGGTCTTGCGATCTCGCGCTGCCCAGCTTTAATCCATAAATAAAAGCTTTTCATTAACCAGGGATGTTAAGAATGGGATAGCAGTCTACAGATAATCCCTCTCTCCAGGATCCTCAAAGGAGATTCACACATTAAACAAAGAATGTATGTGTGTGTATGTAAAAGTACTTACCCTCTAGATTTCACGATTCCTAAAGTGGAGAACCTGAATTCAGTAATCTGGCTAAAGAAAATGTACGAAAATAAAGAAAATAATAAAATAAAATCATAGAAAATGTATTACTTTACAATAAAATGTACTTCATTATCCATAAATTGATTTATAACATCAATTTATTTTTCGAAGCCCACAAAATATATTTTGGAATGGAACCAATTGAGCATCAATAGCCTCTTTGAGTAGTTCTTCTTCCTAAAATTGCCTTTCCCAAATACAGGTTCCGAAATCCTTTTTGAGATTCGAGAACAGAAAATAGTCACTTTCTGGGGCTAGGTCTGGGCTGTAAGGAGGATGGTTGTTTAAAACATAGACCAAGATGTCTTGTCTTTGTACAAAAGATGAACAACTTGCGATGCAATGACAAATGAAAACTGAAGAAACTAAAAGTATTATAAGTACTAGACCAGAAATGGCAGGATTATGAAAGTTTGTGTGAATATAACTACTGATCAAATAAACATGGTATGGTATAAGTCCTTCATTTTACTTCCCTCCTTCCTAGGTAGGCCGAGATCTTTTGACTATACTTGATAAGGGTAGGTTGAGTGACCACTAATCTTTCCAGCGTAAATCTAGCTAGCCTTCGCATGCTTGCAATTTCGCTTTTAGCTTGAATGAAGTAATCTGTTATTTACTTACAGTTTTATTTACTTGTTGTGGCACTAACTAACTGTTATTGCTTAGTTTACACAGAAATATGCTACACTCTCCATCCCACCTGTTCTTGATTGTTAAGTATCGCAGCCGCGTGTGTTTAATTTTATATAAATACGAAAACAAGAAAAAAAAAAATTGACGCAGAACATACTTCTCTATGAGGAAAGAAAGCGTTTCCCTAAATATATATCGCAGCCGCGTGTGTTTAATTTTCTGTATTTATGTGTGCGTGTATATATTTACGAATATACGGCTAAAATGGTGCTGGTGAGGACAAACTCGAAAGAGGCTGCATCATGAGTTTGCCCTAGAGGGGAACACTTAAGTTAGGTGTTGCGCAGAGATGCAAGGGAGTTTACTGAAGGAGTTCAAGAAGCCGAATGAGAGAGGTCAAGGTCACAACAGGCTAATCTGAAGACTGTGGCGAGTCTTCACTACAATGCACTTGGCCATTTAAACATTGTGATTATTTAACGAATTATATTTAAAAAAAAATTAGTTTACAATTATTATTTAAATTTTTTATTCAGTGAACAATAAAGAGCTGTATTTATTTTGTGAAAACGAAAATTTCTAAAAGATATATCTAGTTTAGTGGAAAATGAAAACTGTTAGCAGTAAAATCAGTTAATACAAAAAAAAATAAAAATAAAGAAAAGAAAAGATTGTCGC
>KZ807124.1:17793-29940 GCA_000696205.2 Oncopeltus fasciatus
GGGGGGGGGGGGGGGGGGGGGGCTTTGATTTTAAGTCGGGTTAGGGAGAGGGAGATTTGGCTGTAAAACACAATAATACTTATAGTAACGAGAAAATAGAAGTAGAACATATCTGTGGAATAGACTAAACATCTTTCCACGTTCATGTACAATGTCATTGTGCGAAAATAACATGTGAACGGAATTTACAAAGTAGCTGGAAGGGTTTATTGCCCCCCCTGCCCCCAATTTCCATCTTCCTCCTGGGCCTGCAAACAGCTTCGCCAAAGTACCTTTCACCTTTTCATATTAAACTCTTCCTTCTTTCAGTATTCTATACAACTCTCTAACATGAGAACTTTTTTAAATCGTATTTATTTATCACGAGAATAACCTTTCTCTTTTACTTTGACAAAAACTAAAATTTCATCTTCCTAAGAAATTACTAACGTTAAAATACACCATATTTTTTTCTCTTGTTAACTAAATGTTAATAAGTAATGAAAAAAATAATACAATAATTACTCTATTTCCATGTTCATGCTTATGCTGATAAATGTTATTACACATTATTTTAATTCAAAATAATAAATCCGCAAACTCATTTGTTTTCAAAAGAACTATAGATTATTATTTTGTAACGAATGAGAAAATTAAAATGCTTTCTGTTGACGCTGCATTTGTACCAAACTATATATATATATATANAGCTGTGATGGCTTAGTTGCTCTCGGCCCCTTCCGATACCGACCGCCTCAGACCATTTATTAAATGTAAGATTTTTTTTTTACTTTGTATCTACATACAGATACATACTTAATACTACATTTATAAAAATTATCCTGCAAGAGACAACCGAATCAGTATGGGATGGAAGCCTACTGTACCGGTAGGGGTAGGAAGTGTAGGACGCGATCGAGGTTGCCAAGGGTGGAGAGGTCTGGGTGGTGAGCGGTCGGAGGGCGAGGAGCCACTGTGCCCAGGCTGTGTCCTCCCACCCTCCACCCAACGCGCAGGGCTGGCTGCGAGGGCGGAGAACTACCCTTCAACACGTTTTAATATCCACTTCCGCTTCATTTTTCTTCTGGATACTCAAGTCAACCAACCCCCATTTCCCCTCGCCATTTTTAATTGTATCCCATCCTTTCGCCGGCTAATATAGTAACACCCTTTACTACAACTTTAATTCGACACTCCCCTTCAAAGTATAACCTTCCACTTTAGAGTATATATTCATGAAATTCTATTTTGGCATGAATTATTAGATATAACTAATTCCAGAATAACTAATAAATTAACACCGGTTTTTATTTAGGCTCTCACTTGTAGGGCCGATGGGGTTCTCATTATGCAAGCTGTGCTCTTCAAAAACAGCTTAGTCAAAATGTAAAAAGAAACTGCAACTTGTGTGAATTGGTTCCTCATCTGTTAAAGCACTTTATAAATGGTTCAAAAATTGCTATGATTAGCTTTTTTAAAATGTGGGGTATAAATATCGTTAACATTAGAAATTACTATTACAATTATTTGATGCAAGTCGCCTTCATGATAGGTAGCCATGAAGATGGCTTACAATGTAAGCCAAAACGTTGGCAAATAATAAAAATCAAACATTTTTTTTAAAATTTAATTTTATAGATGAACCTTGAAAGAACCATAACAAAATATCCTCTATTATATAATTGAGTATTCAATCGGATAATAATCTCCCTTAGACGAAATTGACAATATGTTTTCGAAAATCACTTTCCTGAATGTTTTGCTAATTGTATAGAATTAAAAAAATTAAAAATTAATGAAAATAAAATTCACCTGTCATGTGCTTAAATCAATCCAAAACAAAATTCACAATTTTGGAAAGTTGCCTATTCTGTCAGTTTATCAGTGCCTCCAGCTCCAGGGCAAATGTTGGATCATCTAATCTAATTCAGTACAAGCCTTAGTGGGCTACTAATCAGATGTTTTGGCCTTACTTCGGCCTTTCACAAGATCTTCTTAATTTCTTAATTTTTAAGAAAACCTTTACAGAACAAGACGGATTTGATAATCTGTACTTTTCTTCTGTCAGTTAAGAAGAAATATAAATGTATATAAGTATTTCTATAATTCTGATAAATTTTCAAAATTTCTATATAGAAAGTAACCAAATTAATAAAAACCTAATAATTTCTAAATACCTCCACTAGTATGTAGTACAGAAATTGTTTTTATTTTAATTTTTTAAAATAAGGTTTAAATAAGAAACAATAATCATTTCAAAATAAATATTAAAAAAATTCTCAATGTAACCTTTTCTGTTGATGCTCATCAAAAGAACATTTTGCATACGTGAAAGATAAATTTTACAAAATTTTACGACTTATTAGATTGATCTTCCATTTTTCATTAAAATCATGAATGCAGATACAGCAGTTGTGTAAGATATGGAAAATTGGTCAAACAGCGATACTCTTAATTAACTTCAATTATAAAATACATTTCACCGACGACCTGGCGTAGATTCTAATCTTGCAGTAAAATTTATTAACAAATATTTGTCAAGCAATCGTAAGCGATAGCATGCTAATAGTTGCGGAGTCGAAAATTTAATCAAACTTTAGCTTTTTACTAAGAACATAATCGCAGTTTTTGAGGTTTCCCCTTACTCTTTATTGGATATTTACTTGAATTATAAATAATTAAAAACTATGCATTACATCACTTTAACATTAATTTGATCTGTTATACTCAAACAGCACAAGATATTTCTACAACTTCGACCTTTTTAGCCCCAAATAAGGACTAAGTTACTAAAGGATTTAGAGAATCCTAATTTAATACATGTAATGAAATATCTAATTTCCCGCAGTTTTGCATAATTATCGAACATTGTGATTCTCACTTAAGTAAGGACTATGTAATTAGTCCAAAGTAATATACAGTTTCTCAAAGCTTCTAGCAAATAAATGTTTGAAACTATAGAAGAATAACCAAGAGATATTTCTTTGCATGCATCGTATGTATAAATGTTTCTTTTGCTTCAAACAGAATCACACTATAATTCTGTCAGCTTGAGGCCTAGAGTGTGTGCTTATGTGTGTAAATATTTCTATAAAAATCAATAATATATATATATATATTACATGAAAGGCATGGAATACAATAAATAATAAAAAATAGTAATGTATAAAACTTAAATAGCATTTATACTCCCTACTTTTTAATAACTTTTTTTAAGAAGAAATATATTTTAATTCTTCGCCCATTTTAATCACTGAAATTTTGGAATTTTTACTGTACATATAAATATTAGGTGTAATAATATAGTTCTGGAAGAAAGAAAATTTAAGTGATTGGTGGACTCTTTTTTTTTACGTGAAATATAATAAAAACCTATAAAGGTTATAAAACCTGAGATAGTAGAAGAGAAATATTAAAAGAATATTTAATTTTTTTATTTGTAGAAAAACTTCTGCGAGGTAAACTTTTAGTGACTTATTTTTTCCAATTGAATTTAATTAAATTTCTACTTTACTATGCTTAAAGGATAATAAATATTAACTATAATGTAAAAATAAAATACAGACTTCTACAAGAAGCAAAATTCAGGCAAGAAATATGAAGTTACTTACCCCTCTAGTATGGAGGCTAAACTGGAGTTCTTCTGAGCTGTGATGGCTTAGTTGCTCTCGGCCCCTTCCGATACCGACCGCCTCAGACCATTTATTAAATGTAAGATTTTTTTTTTACTTTGTATCTACATACAGATACATACTTAATACTACATTTATAAAAATTATCCTGCAAGAGACAACCGAATCAGTATGGGATGGAAGCCTACTGTACCGGTAGGGGTAGGAAGTGTAGGACGCGATCGAGGTTGCCAAGGGTGGAGAGGTCTGGGTGGTGAGCGGTCGGAGGGCGAGGAGCCACTGTGCCCAGGCTGTGTCCTCCCACCCTCCACCCAACGCGCAGGGCTGGCTGCGAGGGCGGAGAACTACCCTTCAACACGTTTTAATATCCACTTCCGCTTCATTTTTCTTCTGGATACTCAAGTCAACCAACCCCCATTTCCCCTCGCCATTTTTAATTGTATCCCATCCTTTCGCCGGCTAATATAGTAACACCCTTTACTACAACTTTAATTCGACACTCCCCTTCAAAGTATAACCTTCCACTTTAGAGTATATATTCATGAAATTCTATTTTGGCATGAATTATTAGATATAACTAATTCCAGAATAACTAATAAATTAACACCGGTTTTTATTTAGGCTCTCACTTGTAGGGCCGATGGGGTTCTCATTATGCAAGCTGTGCTCTTCAAAAACAGCTTAGTCAAAATGTAAAAAGAAACTGCAACTTGTGTGAATTGGTTCCTCATCTGTTAAAGCACTTTATAAATGGTTCAAAAATTGCTATGATTAGCTTTTTTAAAATGTGGGGTATAAATATCGTTAACATTAGAAATTACTATTACAATTATTTGATGCAAGTCGCCTTCATGATAGGTAGCCATGAAGATGGCTTACAATGTAAGCCAAAACGTTGGCAAATAATAAAAATCAAACATTTTTTTTAAAATTTAATTTTATAGATGAACCTTGAAAGAACCATAACAAAATATCCTCTATTATATAATTGAGTATTCAATCGGATAATAATCTCCCTTAGACGAAATTGACAATATGTTTTCGAAAATCACTTTCCTGAATGTTTTGCTAATTGTATAGAATTAAAAAAATTAAAAATTAATGAAAATAAAATTCACCTGTCATGTGCTTAAATCAATCCAAAACAAAATTCACAATTTTGGAAAGTTGCCTATTCTGTCAGTTTATCAGTGCCTCCAGCTCCAGGGCAAATGTTGGATCATCTAATCTAATTCAGTACAAGCCTTAGTGGGCTACTAATCAGATGTTTTGGCCTTACTTCGGCCTTTCACAAGATCTTCTTAATTTCTTAATTTTTAAGAAAACCTTTACAGAACAAGACGGATTTGATAATCTGTACTTTTCTTCTGTCAGTTAAGAAGAAATATAAATGTATATAAGTATTTCTATAATTCTGATAAATTTTCAAAATTTCTATATAGAAAGTAACCAAATTAATAAAAACCTAATAATTTCTAAATACCTCCACTATTATTTTACAAAAACTCAATACAAAGGAATTGTATTACGTATTATGTCTATAATGTACCCATCTTTAATTACGCCATAAAAAAAACTCACATTTTTTTAGCTTTCGAAGAATGATTTTAAAATTATTTATTTAATTTACAGAATCCCGGTGTTCCCATTAAAAACATTTTTTTTTAGGCGGATAGGATAGATCACTGAAGATTAAATCGAAAGAATAAATAAGGGCTACTTCATGTTTTCGGAAAAAAATGAGTAATTGTTTATACAGACTCCTAAATAGAAAATACCTATTTTATTTTTGGTGGGATCTAAAAATAACATTAACCTGTTACCCGAGCGGGATACATAAATAAGTCAAAGATAATGAATAGTGATTACGGTGACCTATTGACATGTCCTACCTAAAAAGGTCGTGCTCGTTATATGCTGCGATTTTAAATAGGGAATTCCGCTGTTAAAATTTGAAAAACAAGAAAAAACGTACAAGACGACAGTTAAAAGAAATAAGGCAATAGTAAGGAAAACAAAAAAAAAGAAGCGAAATCAGTGTTTAATTGTGAAGTTTAAAGTTACTGGTTAAAAAACAAACAAACCTATAAACATTTGTATACGTCCAGGTGAACTAACTTTCTTCTCAACTGTGATGAAATATATATGGTTAATTTTTTTCTTTTATCAGCTCCTATTTGCTGATATATGCATTATTTGTTGTTTTTTTTTACATAAAACTACTCCTAAAAAGCTATAACAAAAAATAAATAAATAAACGTTATTATGTTGCTTATTGTTTGAAAGATAAATTATACTAATTGGTGCTCTTAAGATTATTGATATATGTAGCACAATTCACTAAAAACCATATCAGAATTACAATAGGTGCAACAAAGAGAGTCATGCAGTATGAAAATAACAAATGTTTTATTTCATTCAAGTCCCGTTAAAGTGTGTTTCAATATTTATATCAAACTCTCATACCTTTTATTCTCCGTCTTCATTGGTTTCTGCACACCATCTGAAACCAATGAAGACGGAGAATAGAAGGTATGAGAGTTCTATATTCATTGGTGGTAGAAATAACCCTTTATATTTATATCAAAGTTTATCTTACAAATAAGTTCAATTATTGAAATATCTGTCCTAAAAAGCTACCTACGCAGTTCTATTTAAAATGCACAAAAATAATATCTAATTACCAATTTATATTTCAAGTCAATAAATATGGAAAAAGGTTAAATTTATAAGACTTACTCTACATTTATTGTCAAAGGAAGTGTAGGACTACAATATTCTCTTTCCTATATTGGTAATTGATCATTCACCGTAAAAATGTTAAAAAAACACAAAAGAAGAAATGGAGAGTTTATTTGACCGTAGATATTATTATTAGATGTTTTTTATTGGGGTTCGGTCAAGGTTGATCTAAAAAATAAAAATTTAAAAAATTGTGTATTTTTAAAATTACCTGCCAACGTTTCTCGTTACATTGTAGGCCATCTTCAGGGCTATCTTGAAGGCGAGAGGGAACATCGTAATGTTCTGGCAACCGCTTTGATGACAACGAAACTATAAAGGACCTCGTTGCTTTGTAAGAGCTCCCAACTCTGGGTCATCTACACCAGCTGAAATTTATACCAAAGAGACGCGGAAGTGAAATTATTATTACAAATTATTACAAAATGTTAATTGAAAAATGTATACAATAATCAAATAATTTAATAATGGAGATAATAACATATTAATAATAATAAATTTAGGATGTTTTAACATGGTGTTCAACCAGAATTAGATGTTCAATTACTAGTTTTTCAAATATAGAAAGTAATAACAATATATTTTTTTTCTCGAATTTTATTCATTTAGATTTCTGTTAAAATAATAACATTTTGTTGTAACCATTTGATTGCAATAAACAAAAAAACATGAAAACATTACAATGGCATGAAGAGAGAAGGTGACCAATGGCACCACTCTCAAATTATTTACAGACTATGTCCCCAGGAGGTCTCGGGGCCATCTTAGTTTGAGTCGACGGGGAGGGTTGTAGAGGTTGGAGTTGGAAGACATGGTCTGTGCTAGTGAATTAGGATAGTATGGCAGTTTACTGTGGAAAAGAATGAAGCGGGAAGAAATGAGGTCTTGAACAAAAGGGATATTAAGATCGTGGTGAAGTGAGGAATAGGGTACGTAATAGGGAGCATTTGCGATTATTCTCAGGGTTTTGGACTGAAAGGACTGGATTCGTTGGATGTTGGAAGGCTTGGCGGCACCCCAGATTTCTACTCCATAAGTCCAGATTGGTCGTAATAAGGTTTTGTAGAGCGTCAGTTTGTTCTCTATCGTAAGATTGGATTTCTTGTTCAAGAGTCTGAATAAATGTCCATAACGTCGATTGAGTTCTTGTCTTTTAATTTTAATATGTTCACCCCATGTAAGTCGTAAGTCAAGATGGAACACAAGGTAACGAACGGAATTTGAATGTGGTAAAGGAATATTGTTAAATTTCATAATTTCAAGGAAGTCTTTTTTCTGCACATGGAAATTAACTTGTACGCATTTTTCTTCATTATGTTTATTCTTCATTTGCCACACCATTGTTTGATTTCTTCGAGGTGATCTTGTTGGTTTTTAGAATCAGTCTTAGGATTGGGATGGGAGGATAGGATAGCTTTGTCGTCCGCAAATAGAGCAAAGAGGGTACTTGTATGGGTTAGGATGACAACAGTGTACAGGATAAATAGGAAAGGTCCAAGCACACTACCTTGAGGAACTCCCGCTTCCACTTGGTAGAAATCGGAGTAATCTAATCCTTGCCGAACCCTAATGAAACGGTTGGATAAGTAAGGATAAGGTAAGTGTTACTAGGAAGTATGGATTTCAGTTTAAACAGAAGACCACTGTGCCAGACTCTATCAAATGCTTGGGAAACATCCAAAAAAGCTCCAGGGCAGTACTCTTTGCGCTCAAGGGAAGAGGAAATGTAGTCTACGACTCGAAACACTTGCTGGACAGTAGAATGCTTACTTCTGAAGCCGAATTGGTAGTTTGGTAGGATATTGAAGGGTTCAATGGAAAGCATTATTTGTTTTAACAGAACACAATACATTAAGAAATATTTGCAGCATAATACTATTACAATTAAAGTATCAAAGCATGATTGAACATTTTAATAAGCAGAACATGACGAACATTATCATTTCTAGTCGTACACTAATCACTCGTAATAAATATAAACATTCGAATATTCATCAACAAATACTTTAATCGTTAATAAATGATAAAAAAAAAAGTAATTTAATCAACCACAAAATTTTACGTACTAATAAAATGTTCAACCTTTTATGGAACTATTACTTCAGAGAATATTTTTACTACTGCTTTTTCAAAAATCATATTTAAGAACCAAAACATGCTAAAACCTTAACACTATTTCTATGAAAAAAATTAATTATAAAATAAAGTGTTTTCTTCTTCTATGGTAACATTACAGTTCAATTCGTCAGCTGGTCTTATTTACATTAAAATATATAATAGTTTTCGTATTTCCCTTTCATTTTTCAATAGTAAAATTTATATAAAATATGGATAAATTCTGTTCGAAGCAAGTAATTATTAATTTTACATGTAACATTTAATAAGACCAATTAGTATATAAAATAATGATTTTTGGACATGACAATATACATTAAAATATACAAACTCAACTGTTTTTAAAATTTTAAAAAATTGGTAAAATGAAAATAGTTGGTATACGTTAATTCAGTAAAAATAATTAAACTAAGTTAGCTAATTGTTCAACTGTAAATATGTATTGCAATCGTCTGGCAAACTAAGCTGGGATTCTAATAATCCATATGTCGAATATGGAAGCCGAGCTTGGTATGCAATGAAGGATCCTCTTATCAGACCCTCTTATAAGTTATATATAAAGCAAAAATAATTTATTTAATAATTTAATATAAAAGTTTATTCAAATTTACTATACTATAATGATTTATATAGCTTAGCTAAGCAAGTAAATAGCTGGTAGACTCTCATTAAATTAAATTTAAACTCACATACAGGATTAAGCTTCAAATTTCAAATTGAATTCGAGGAACAAGAATGACAAAAACTAAGGTATTATGAAAGATGCAGTATTTAGAAGGCGTGAACGAAAATGGTAAGATCAATGCGGAATCCAGGAGATCTGTACCTCGAACTTGACGGTATATCGTCTACTGAGATAAGATTGAAGAACAGGTAAGTCGTGGACGAATGGCGAGTATGGTCAAGAAGTGATGGCAGCAATGGTTTATGTATTATGTATATAATGCAATGCAAAGATGAGCAGTCGAAATCTGAATGGCCATTGGCTAATCCAAGATATCCATCAATTGCTAAAATCTTGTCGTGCCATATCTTCAATGAGGATGAAGCCACTGGACAACCTGCTGGATTGACAGGGTGTAGCAAAAGAAGAAAACACCGAATGAGAGGAGCTGAAATAGAGGATTTCTAAAAGTCTACAATCTAAGGAGGATTCAGAGTTCTGTCAGAAGAAGACACCACACAAAAGGTTAAGGGCGCGTATCAGTTTGACATTCTAGAAGGGAAGAGCTTGATGAAGAAGGATCTTCAGCGATTGGTTGGAATTCAGAATAACTGGGATTCCATGATTGATGTGAGCACTCAATTTGTCCACTTTCAAAATGCTTCTTTTAGTGTAAATCAGGTCGGCCTATGGGTGTTCAGGTGTTCAGGAGCCCTGCAAATTGTGTATAGACAATGTCTGTGTAAATGTAATATATAAATGCATTGTAGATAAAGATAGACTGCGAATAGAAGGACAATCCTGAAGCTGAAGACAAACACTGTATAACTCTGCAACAATTGAAATAAACTTCACTTTTACTACCAAATTTATACATTCATTTGTAAATGCTTTAAGTTAGACCACTCTACTTATTTTAATACTTTATTTTATATTTCAAAATTGTAGCTTAATCTCAATGGAATTATATTTATTTTACCTACTTTAACAATTTACATATAAGTACAGGACTTTGTCCTGTTACTCGATGCATATAAGATCCTTACTACTGTGCTACTCAAAGTAAGGATTTTCAAAATAATAAATAATTTAGTCGTACACAATTTTTCAGTAGAATACAACATACTATCTTAAAACTGAATGCGACCTGGATAATTTGAGGAGGATTTTTACTTCTTCTTTTTTCTTCCGTACAAGATAAATTCAAGATAAATTAATCCTAATTCTTTTAGCAGGAGAAAAACAATGCCTTCTTGCCAGGACCTTGCAGCCTTTGCTACCGTAGGACGGAAGAAAGACAGAAAATGACTTAACGGATAATTAGAAACAGTACAATTTGGGGGAATTAGATTATCCCTCGTCTCGCCCTCCGTCCTTTCTTAGCAAACAGAATTAGCTACTCCCGGCTATTTTGGTAAATTAACTCTTTTTCTTCCTCCAACTTTAGCAAAATTGCAAAATACTCCAGGATATTACTGATAATGACTTGACCATCCAAAATTCTATTATTGACCTAGGATTTTGGTAAAAAAATGAGGCTCAGAAGAATATGAAAGAATGGCTAAATTATAATATTCAAAATAATAAAAATGTATTCAATTAAAAAAAATAAATCTTATCTTTAATTATTAAATATCATTTTTATTTATAAATTGCGTATCGACTGCTGAGGGTCGTTAGCGTTTAACTATTATTGTAATAATTCTTATCTAACTAACAACAATAATCCTCTAAACAACTAATAATAATAAATAAATAAACAATAATCTAATAGTAAATAAAAAATTCAATCAAATTAAAATAGTTAAGTTCATTTAATAGTAAAATATCACTTATGTTTAAAACTATCACTAAATTTATCAAAGACAAGTAAAATTTGAATATAGATTCATATGTTTTGGTACAATTTGATGTATTTCAGATACTCAACACAATTATCTTGTTGAAATTTTTATTTTCTCGTAACATCTCCCTTGGATCCCCTTTTAAGCCAAACGTTTGCTTGTTGTTTGTAGTTGGGGACACTCGCAAATAATGTGGTCCGCCGTGAGAAGATCTCCACACAGGCCACATGTGGGTCGTCGCCTACCAACTTGGTAACCGAGGGTTAGACGTGTATGTCCTCGTGATGACAACTGCATCTCTTTTTGGCAATTTTTCCTATGCCACCGAAGTTCGGACTTGTGGTGACAAAGATCGAGATAAACTTCTGCCCCGTCTTTGTTGCCACTGATTCCAAATTTGTAAATAGGAGCTTTTCTTTTACTAATATATGTGTATAAATCTATAATTCATCATATTTTCCATTGTTTTGCCAATGCAGCACTACAGGGATATAGGTCGATAGCTGCTTGGTTCGTGTGGGTCCTTTCCTGGTATCAGAATTGGTATTATCAATGACTCTTTCCATTCATCCGGGTAGATTCCCAATTTCCATAAGTGGTTATACACTTGCAGCAACTTTGTTTTTCAACAAACATATATATATGTTTGTGTGTGAGTGTGTAATTCATTGTAGGCGCTATAGCAATTTTTCAAATAAAGAACAAAAATTAGGTACTTAAGATACTTCATGCAAACAATATGTAGAGCTCATTAATAGGTAAAATACGTCAAGGTAGAGAAAGAATATTGTCTGAGACTAAATCCAAAAATCGTAGTGTTCTTCATTTATGTTCGAGGAACGAAAAAATGAATGGAACATATTTTGTTAAAATGTGACTTTCTAACACTTTTATCATGTATGTATGTTTTTTTTTTAAATGAACATAAGGTAAAAAAAAAATTAATAATGTACTTTTGATCGAGCTCTCTTATTTTTTTAAATTTAGAAACCAGAATCTGTATTCAGACTTTCTATTAAATATCTTACATTTGTTTTAAGTAAATTACTTTAAATCATAAAATTATATTTTGTTTTGTGAGGAGGTGAGGGCTTAGAGTAAAACAAACATTTATAATCGATGTATATTTGTTCCAAATTGATATACAAAAATTGTTTATATATATATATAT
>KZ807124.1:30006-42787 GCA_000696205.2 Oncopeltus fasciatus
TCAAGATGTGACGTCAATAAATATATATATATATATATATATATATATATATATATATATATATACGCTTATAATATTCTTATTCTCAAATATTGAAATATATGCATATGCATTTCATATATGTCAGTGATTACGGCTCTTTACAGTCGGACAAGTGGTAAATTTAAGGATTGTGTCAAATAAGAAATTTAATTCGTGACCTTTATCAAAACAAGCTCCTCTTTGGGGAGGAGCCACTTTGTTGCTTGGAGCCGACGTTTCTTCGGGAAAATCCCCAATCACCTTCTAATCAAAGCTAGATTGCTTATCCCAAGCTACGTACTTCGTCTGCTCGACTGGTTATTCGAAAACGCCCAGAACAAGTTATAATTTTCAATATGCCACGCAGGTTTGTAATATTTCCGTTTATGAATGTAAATGGTATTGAAACTGACAACCATTATTGTATTTGGATATCCTTCCTAAAGAAACTGCTGAACGAAACCATTCTTAACAGAAATATATTAAGTAAAATTTTGAATCGATCCTTTTCCTTAAAATAGGCTCAAAATATTTTCGGGGATTAATTAAAATGTTTAATCAATTCTTTAGAAATTAAAACTAAGCTAATTGTTGTTTCCTTGGTTCGATGTGAATAATTAGTGGTATATTAGAAAAAGGTAGGATCAAGCTAATATATTTTTTTAAATATAATTGTTTTTACAAATTCTTTTAACGAGGAGAATTATTTCATCATCTGCAACTTTAACTTAATGTTAAAATTTCACAGAATAAATAAAATTCAATTAATCATTTAAATTCCCAACTAGTAAGAAATTCCATTGTGTAGAAAAAAAAGCAAATTTCCAACATATTGTTAGGCCTATATATATACTATNAACAACCCAATTTATTATACAAAAAAACAGATAAAACAATTCATTAAAACAAATCAAATATAAACTGTATAACCAAAACAAATAAAATTTACCTACATATATCATTTATTTGTAGTACATTATTTGCTTTGACTCACCGATGCCCCTCTGAACCTCATCGGTTTGTTTCACGTCCCTTTAAGGTTACAACTACACTTTGCTTCATTTCTCCAACACCTCAATTGCAGAAGTCTCCATTTTGACAGAAGATCTTTTCTTGGAGACAGCTGTAAATTTATATACAAGCACACAAACACGTATATATATATATATATGGCCTATTAGAATTGCAATAAACAATCACATAGTTTTATGTAGATACATTTTGAAGAGAATTGTTTTTGTTTTCTTTCAACATTTTGACCGACCTCGAACTACTTTTGTAACCCTGCATCTCCACGGTCGACATTTCTCCCCCTGAGGAAGTCTGCATTTAGTGACATTGCTCAATACAAAATAGTAAGCATTCTTCAAATGACATTTCTGGTATCCCTCATTCCTTTCGCCTCACTTGTAACGTAATAATAGACTCGGCTTTGATTTTTCATTAAGCGCTATGCAGAATTACATTTACAAGGAATTCTAATTTTCGCAATCGTAAAATACAAAAAATGACTGAAGTAAACCCGAAAACCTTATTAATCAACTACTGTATTTAAGTCCTAAAGTCTATACCATATCAATTTAGGCATTATTAAAATTATGACTCACACAGTTCTAAACTAGATATAAAACTATTGCATAGCAAATTTTATTTCCACTTGTCATTCCGAAAAATTCTTAAGATTTCTCACGTTTGTCATTCTTGTCGGCCAGATTGACTGGATATCAACCATAGCCTTCATTTTCCATTTAATAATGACGTCAAATTTGGTTAGGAGAAACTGAAAACGTTAGTTTGTGTAGTGGTGTATTACCACTGGGAAACGTCTGTATTAGACGTGCGCGCGCGCATACACACACACACGCACAAAAAAAAAACTTTCCCTTCATGAATATGTTTAATTAAATAAATGATTTCAAATTTTTAAAATAATTTTTTTTCTTACTTGGTTAACTCAATTACAATAAATACATGTCCTAGTTTGTCGTCTTAATAATACACGAAAGTTTCTCTCATTAAACAAAACACTCATGGATAGAATATTGACTCTCCTTTATTTGTTGACCTGTCTATTTCACAGTCTCAAAGCCTTCTCATATCGCTACATTCAGTCTGTTATGCAAAAACAAAAGCTTTTTCAATAACTTCATTAAAGTTTTATTTACTGTCATATTATATATTGTTATTGATGGATGTGTATGAAATTTATTTTCACTTTTTGTTTCTCACTATATTTTTCTGTCTTTCCTTTAATTACCTTAAATTTCCTTCATGTTGATATACTTATATTTGTTATTTTATTTCTCCTACACTTCTACAGCTTATTTCGTTCCGTGTTGATTGTAGGGAATATTATTCGCCCTCTTCATTCTAAAGCGGTCTATTGTTTGTGGCTTCTGTAGGAAGTAGAGTTCGCCATCCACTAGAACATTTTTCTACCATTTGTACCAAAGTTAATTTAAAAAAAAAAATAGTTCATTACTTTCTTTTCCTCTCAAATTCATTCACGATTTCTTATTTTGCATTTAAATGTTATTTATTTATTATAAAGGAAGACCTTTTAGTAACCTACGGCGAGAAACTTATTCCTATCGTACTTATATTTCCCCGACTAATATAATGATCAAACTAAATTGATTTTCGTTTAGCTTTTCCAAAATATAATCTTAAATACTTTATATTGTAAATGGCGAAAAGCAGTAGTTGTGTAATCTAAGCATATTTATCATGAATAAGAGTAACCGATGAAATTTAAATTACAAATAAAAGAAGATATGAGCTTATAGCTTTCACACTGTGGAAAGGCAGTAAAGTAGGGGAAGCATTCACCTTCATTTTTTTTTATTTAAATAAATGTTAGTATTTTTCAACTAATATGCTCCATAAACTTTTCTCTTCAGATAAAGACTGATAACGCACGTAACGAGAAGAAAATAACTGTATGAGAAGGGGCCATTAAAGGTGGCCACCTGCTTCCTCCACTTAAGAAAAGGAATGACATTTACCCAGAAACAGCTATTAGATACATCTAGGCCTGCCTAGGCCCTTCCACAAAGTTATATAAGCGGCTCTCCAGCGCCCTTGAGTCAGTGTCAGATCCCGTGCCGAAGTCAGGCTCGTGACATGACAGTGAAATGTCTAGTAACGGCAGACAATATAAAAAGTTGTCTTGAGGCCTCGTTGTATATAAGCACATTTACTTTATTTGTACATATTTGTAAAATCGCTGTAAGTAATTTATATATTCTATTCATTTATTTCTTAGTAGTTTAAGGGCAGTAGATATAATTTGTTAATTTAAACTTTTATTAGTTGTTATATGTCTTTATTGTAATAAATTAACTTTCATTGATTTCTGTACTTAATTATTATTAACCCATAGCTTATAAAACTTCTTCAGATTTAAACTAGCAATGAATCATTTTATGGGTGTGCAATGAATAAATAAATAAATTTCGAATTTATTGTTTACGTTTTAAAAATAAGAATGCAACTTTTATAAGAAGAAGGATCCCCGTCAAAATGTGCTAACTGGCTAAAAAATATAATTAGATAAGTTATAACGCAACTTGAAAACATTTTCATTGCCTCATTAATGCTCGAAATTTTAAAACCATCGATTTTTAATGAAAATGGTTAGGAGGCTATCCCTGTTGAATGGGAAAAATGAAGAATTTCTCAGCATCGTCGAGGACTTGGGGAGATTTTGAGGAAACTCTGACGTCAGTGATAGGGAAGCGGTTTTGGAGTGATAAGCAGTGAAGTAAAGGACTGCGATCACAAGATGGCGTCATTAACGGCGCTTACATTATCATGTAAGTTTTTGCAGAGCATAAAACTTATGAGATGAGGTACTCGATTTCTTCGTCTGAAGACCTGAAGGGTAGGAGTACTCAGTGAGAGAGTCCCGAGGAATGGTAACTGTTCAGAGAAAGACCGCGATAGTTATTCGTCCAGCCACCCCATTGTAGATGGGGGTAGGTGACATTGTAACTCTATTGAGGAAGGGGTGCCTTTTCGAAATTGAGAAACCTACCCTCTTCCGCACCTTCTGGAGAAAGGGAGAGAGTCCAAGACAGCGAGAAAGAGAGAGTGAGAATGTGTGTGTGTAATTTTAACATCTGCTATTTCAAGGTTGTCCTAAGTAGGATCGGTGAAAATCTGAAAACAATTTTCATATTTCCTGTCGTGGTACCAACTTTAATAACTGATTTCCTTAATAGTTTATTGGTAATAAGTCAAATTTTGGAAACATAATAGAGTAGCTAATTAGCACATTTAATTATGAACTACCTATTAGGCTATCGATCTATCTTCATCCCAAATCACAGATACCTTCCAGAGTCAATAAGATGGATTTTCATTAATTAGGTAAAATTAATAATTTTTTCATACTGGCTTTGAAACAAAAGCAATTTAAAAACTATTCAAAAAAGAATATTCAATAAATTCTAATGGTTAAATAGTATGCAATAACCTTACTGAGACAAAAATTTATTTTTAACTGAAAGCCTTAAAAAATGTTGTGGAAAGTGATAAGATAGAAAATTTGGCAATATAACAAGGTATCTGCAAAAAAGATTTTCCTAAAATTATAAATCAATCTAAATAATCTACTAATAAATATTATTAAATTGAATATCTTAATTATAATTAATCGAGGCTAACTAAAAAAGGTCAAAACTCATCTTTTGACTACAGATGAAGTCTGTGTAATTCTTTTCAGCTATTCACTTCAATTTGAAATCTTAGGTCTTTGGATCCAACACCTACACTAGAGATTTCTATAAATACACGTTTAACGTTCTCAGCAGTGCTAGTGTCCCCTAAAGCTGAGTAGAATTTGATCTAGATAACAGTACAGATAAATTAAAACGTTATACTTTTCTTGAGTCCACTGAATGTAATTAGCTTCCCCTCTCTCACTCAGGGGGGTGAGAAGCCGAAGAAAGAGTAATTAGTTTTGAAGTTTGAAATGAAGCTTCATGAAAGAGAAACTCCAGGTGTCAAGAGGGGTGGGGGGTGAGAGTGTACATGACGAAGACAATCCCGTTGTGCAAAGGCCCCCAAAGTCATAACGACTAAGGAAATAATTAAAGCTTGTAAGAAGATGAAATGCCATTCATTGGAAATATCTGTGTCATACTTAAAGGGTGTTTTAATTTTAAAATTCTGTCACCCTTTTAACGTGCAAAGGAGAAAATAACTTGTTCTTTCCTCTTCTTAAGCACAACAGTTTAATAATGAAGAATTCAGGGAAATTAATAAATTAAGAATAAAAAAAAAGAAAGATTGCTGATGGAAGGTTTTACAGCCTGAATTTTGTCTAAAATATTTCAACGATACTCAAAGAAAGCTTGTTTGTTCATTATGTACATTTAGATTTACACACAAAAATAGAAAATTATACATTTAAATTTAACTGAACTCTAAATATTAATTTCAGGACCTGTTAGTTGCAATAAGTTGTTCTTTCTAATTATATATGGCATCTTATTTAAGTGTGAAATGAGAGTTTATTACTGAACGACATCAGACAAATAGGAATTTAGTCGATTTACTGTAATGTCACGTTAGGTTAAATAATGCTTTTATCGCTACTGTGTGCATGAAATTTAGTTTCGTGCCGCGAATCACATTCCAAATCTGATTATTATTCAAGAATATAAATATCATATTATATACATTTCATATAAGTATGAGTGATTGTATGAAACGTAAATATTTATTAACAATGATTCGCTGAGAAATTCGCTTTGCTTATGAAAATGCATTACTAACTATTTTGTTTTTGGCTTTTGGGGACGACTGCTGAAGTTCTTTGTATCATTTCTATAAAATAGACTCATAAAATGAGAATAGAGAACAAATTTTTTTTGTGGTATTAAATCCCACGTAAATTTGAACAATTTTTAGTGTCAGGAAACAGAATCTAAATCTTCCTTTGCACTAAAAATTGTTAAAATTTCAAGGGATTAAATACCACAAAAAATAATATTGATAAAATTTCAAATTTAAAAATAAATAACGACAGTCATATAAACAGCTTGACAATGTCAGCTCCTCCGAGCATAAGACGATATATTCTTCGGCCTCGGAGGTTGGACTCTCGGCACTAGTGCGGGGAATTTAAAAACTTATCAGACTTGTCCCGGTAGAGTAAATGGAAAACACACCGGCCCGAAAAGCAGGAGATTCAGGTTCGTGTGTATGTGTGTGTGGCACATAAAGAAGAACAGGTGGAATAAAGAGTGCAGTTAACACACAAAAAGAAGAAAATCGCACTTCTTCTCTCCCTTCGTTAGTGAGGAGAGACTTTCTCCCTCCTATTCTTATTTATTATATATATTGCTGCCACGAATGTTTTTTTTTGTTTGTGCCAGAGTGCGGATCAAAAAGATAAAAAAAAATTTTTGAATAGAATGATTAGATAAAGTTTATTTAATAATTTAAATGCAATAACTACCGAGATATTAACTAATCAAAATACTATAATTATTTCAATGTGATGATACTTAAAACGGTCTCACCCATTAGTGCAAGAACTGGATATTCCACGGAATCAAGTACTCACCTGCAACAAAAACAAAATACACAAATATTAGTGATCGAATTAAATTGATAAATAATAAAACATAAATAATAAATATTAAAATAATATAGTGAATTGCATCATAAAAGCAATGTTGTACGCAGTAATATTTAGTGAGCGGACAAATGTCTTCGTAAGTTTTTGTAGCCATTGGACTTTTAATTAACGTTTGAGGAATGCCATCAGAAAGTAGTGTAGACTCATGAGTTACGAAATCTTTTTTATGTCTGACGTCATAAAATCGCAGCTGGGATTCCTTTTAATGCATGTGTGACTAACAGATACCTTGCTGAATAACTCGTCATATTTCAGCCACTAATGAACTTATACAATGTTTTCAAAAAGAAGCTTAAATACCAATTTAAGGTTTATTTGTATTAATAATTATATAGAACTGGAGGATGCTAGAACGTTAACACATGTGTATGTATATGTAGAGTGCCTATGTGCATAAATACAGACAGCATATTTTTTTTTCAAAAGGATAGATTTTTTAACCGTAGATATCATTTTTAGATGATTTTAGTTGGGGTTCGGTCAAGGTAGATCCAAAAAAATACAAATTTAAAAANAGCACATCTTCCTATGGATGTTGCAGATTTCCCGTAAGGATATCTAGTCCTTCCAGGAGTGTGTGGGCTGGAAGACTTGCCCCACTCATCACTGACAGCACATCTTCCTATGGATGTTGCAGATTTCCCGTAAGGATATCTAGTCCTTCCAGGAGTGTGTGGGCTGGAAGACTTGCCCCACTCATCACTGACAGCACATCTTCCTATGGATGTTGCAGATTTCCCGTAAGGATATCTAGTCCTTCCAGGAGTGTGTGGGCTGGAAGACTTGCCCCACTCATCACTGACAGCACATCTTCCTATGGATGTTGCAGATTTCCCGTAAGGATATCTAGTCCTTCCAGGAGTGTGTGGGCTGGAAGACTTGCCCCACTCATCACTGACAGCACATCTTCCTATGGATGTTGCAGATTTCCCGTAAGGATATCTAGTCCTTCCAGGAGTGTGTGGGCTCGAAGACTTGCCCCACTCATCACTGACAGCACATCTTCCTATGGATGTTGCAGATTTCCCGTAAGGATATCTAGTCCTTCCAGGAGTGTGTGGGCTGGAAGACTTGCCCCACTCATCACTGACAGCACATCTTCCTATGGCTGTTACAGATTTCCCGTAAGGATATCTAGTCCTTCCAGGAATGTGTGGGCTGGAAGACTGAACCTCTTCATGTCCCACCATCACTGACAGCACATCTTCCTATGACTGTTGCAGATTTCCCGTAAGGATATCAAGCTAACCTCGTGGCTATCATTTCACCTCTTTTCCACTTTTATAAAAACTAAATATGTTTTAAGTAAGGAACAAATTAGCCTTGTTACCAATAGATATACGGTAATCTTTATAGAACACCGCAGATGGGAAATATAATTTTTAAACTTTTAGGAATTTTACGAAAAAAAATTAATAAAAGAAAGGAGTAATAATGAGTATTATTCTGAGCCTACCCTTACGATCAGCCCTTTAAGCCTTTCTGCCTTTCCCAGCTTGTATTTATTTATTTAGGTTTATGATCAAATTTAATGAAACTTGGGAAAATTTGCTGATATACCCACGTTATTCCGGTAACTCAGTCTTTTCAAATTACAGAAGTGTGCTAACTGAAAATTACAGAGACAAGCAGGAGACGTTTGCCAAAAGAATAAAAACACCGACGAATCCTCTAAGGCAAATTAGAATATACGTCTGTTTTACATGAACCTTCCGCTCGCTTCGTACAACTTAGAGAGTATTTTTCTTCTGAAACACAGTAGGTGCTTGCACCGAAGATCAGTTCCCAACCTCACATGAATTCACAAAGGAAACAAAACAATATGAAAGTCCTGCTACCTTCAATCCATCTTGCTCATATATTCTAGGGGTACGATTAGCCATTTTGGAAATGGGAAATAAGGACAAGTATTCCCTACACTTCTCGAACTTAAACAAAAGCTAGACTATCGCTGGCACCACCTCCCTCATAGTCTCGGGAATTTAACTACAAAAATAAACTAATCTATGCCAAACCACTTCAAAACCTCTTTGTTCCTTTCAAAAGTAGAATCTGGCTTGGCCCCATTATTTTATTATTTTTATAATAATTTATCTGTACATGTAAATTCCTCACAAAACATTTTGAGTATATTATTATTTTAAAAATGTAATGAAATATTATGAAAAAAATTCAACAAATTAGCAGGAGATTTCAAAACAAAATAGAAACACTTGTGAATAAATAAACAACAGCGAACAATTCATTAAAAAATTAAAATAAATCAACAGTATTATCAAACAATTTTTTTAATGGTTTTAGGATCTTTATTTTTTTGCACACTTAAATTAGCATTTCTGAACGGTTGTAAAGATAATTATGGCATGTTCAACAATACAAATGATTTGTTAGTTATTTATCAGTAATCACTACATTATGAAGGAGGAACATGTAGAGTATGGTGGCATTTCAAGTTCGATTCGTTGACAACCTTCTTCAAACATTTAGTAATATGAAACCTACCATTAAGATAATTTTCTCCTTTTAAGTTTTATAACAAACAAAAAAAATGTTTTCGCATGCTTTGCTGGTTTTTAAATAATAATAACGCAATCCGATGTGAGGGCTGTAACTGTGCACTGCCGCAAATAGTTCGACTCTCTGAGGAGTGCCTTCTTTATACTGTGCAAATTCAATCAAATTTTATTCAACTATGTCACTACAGAATATAGTTTAAAAAAATTGATTGTATCCTTTTTTTCTTATTTTCATCTCCCAAGATAATATGCCAATTTATTGTTGGTTCTTCTGGAAACCTTTTTCCAAAAAAGAAACAGAAAAAGAAAAACTGCTTCATTTGTGAAACATCTGTCTGATTTTTTTTTAATCAATACAGTTGAGTGAGTGTTGAATTGGCCAGCAAGTGTCAATAAGACTTAATTACGAGAGAAAAAGAGAAAAACCTTAAAGGAGCAGGAGAAAGGAGAAGGAACCAGAAGGGTCTTCTGTTGCAAACATTTTTTATTCAGGTTGGTTTAAATCATTCATCAGCCTCAGCAGTGACAAAAGATATTTAGCATTCTTAATCTCTTTCTGCTAATCCTCATTTAATTTACCTCTCACCATCCATCTCCAATCCTGTCTCTCTCTCTTCTTGTAATTTTCATCAACTTGGAAATATATTTCTCTTTTTCATGGGGGAAAGACGTCAGGCTCGGAGGTGCAAAATGGCGCATGAAGTCAACCAAGCATATTCCTGGAAAAGATCATTCTCCCTGATTTCTATTCTCAATTTCTTCCTACTTTTAGAAAACTATGGTAATTTTGCTCAAGATTTTTTTTTAATGAATAATGAAATAATTGTATTATGTAATCCCACATAAAAATATCTACAAGAAATGCAAAGGAAGCCATGCAAGAAAGAAAAACTTTTTTTTTTTGGCTCCCTTTGTATTTCTTAATAAAAGATAATTTAAAGTGGGATTTTGTACCACAATTATTTCATTTTTATAAATAAATAAAATATCGGGTGGCGGCCCAGCCAAACGAGTGTCGAAAAAAGATAAAGCCGGCAATGCTAGTTCCTTCATTATAAGACGACAAATTCCTCTTACTTGGTGGTTTAGACTTGGAGTAAAGTGCAGGGAGTTGGAGAGATTATTACAGCAACTTCGGGGGTGTAGAGGTAGCATACCTGCCCGGTAAGTATGATACCTGGGTTCGAGGTAGCAACATTTCCTTTTGGCTCCCTTTTAATTTCCTTTAGGTAATTTGTGAACATTGTCTCTTCAGAAAATGTACAGTAGTATTAATAATCAAGGTGGTACATTTCTTATTTATTCAGTTTAAATTTTTTCCTTTCCCCTTGGCACATTGTCAAAGGTGATGTTAACATCATTGCGACTAAAAATGAAATATGTATTCTGGTAACATTAAGTACATATGTAATTGCAGTTCTAAGCATTTGTAATATTTATGTTTGAATAGTTAAATGAGAAAAATATAGCTTTTTCTACTAAATACTCTCATTATTTTTTAATAATCAATGTTTCAGTAACATTATAAATGTTTATCGTCTTCTATGCCTGAACAAGCATTTATTTTATATATATATTTTTTAAGTGTACTGAATACAGAAGAGATACATAGATGGCCTAGGGGTGTAGTGTTGAGCTGGAAGAGGACATTTTGGCGGTGGCGAGGGGATGAAGGGAAGCTATCTCCATTACTTATGAAACTTTTATAAGCCTGGTTTTACTGTGGCCTTCCACAAGTCCCTGGATCTGTTGATTCCCGGCTCTCGTTTATCGTCCTCCGCCTTATCGGACAGTCCTCCCCCCACCCTCGTAAAGATTAGTCTCTCGAATTTCAAAACGCCATCTTAGATTGGCGGAGGGCTCTCCCTCAAACACCAATGAAAGGGCCTTTACACTTCCCTTGTAAAAGCTTTAGGGGCAATAATGTTTCGAAATCAGCAGAATTTTCATTGCATTTAATTGAGTAAGTTTATATGAGTTCTATCATTTTCTCCCTTTATCTTATAGCAAGACTAAAAATGATGAAAGTTTTAAATTTTTTTTTTCAAGATGGACTTAAATCAGAGATTTAATAATTTAATCATAAAAATTGGAATATGGGATATCAAGGGAAAAATAAGAAACGACAGACTACGAACATAAATAATTAGTAAGGTGATCTTCATAATTAAAATCTTTAAATTGTTCTCATCATAGCCCGTCTTCATGTAATAAAGAGTATACATGTTAGAAAATAACGTTTTCTTCTCAAATACTCCTACATTCATATTTCATATCGTTCATTAAAAATTATTAAGTATTTTTAAACTTTTTTCCTTTAGGAACCGAAGAGATACAAGAATCTACTGTGAGAGAAATAGACGCACATAATTAAAAATGATTGCATTGCAGAACATATCTTGTAATCTCCATTTCCATTGCAGAACATATCTTGTAACCTCCTTTTGTATTGCAGAACATATCTTGTAACCTCCTTTTGTATTGCAGAACATATCTTGTAATCTCCTTTTGCATAGCAGAACATATCTTGTAATCTCCTTTTGCATTGCAGAACATATCTTGTAATCTCCTTATGCTTAGCAGAATATATCCTGTAATCTCCTTTTGCATAGCAGAACATATCTTGTAATCTCCTTTTGCATTGCAGAACATATCTTGTAATCTCCTTATGCTTAGCAGAATATATCCTGTAATCTCCTTTTGCATTGCAGAACATATCTTGTAATCTCCTTTTGAATTGCAGAATATATCTTTGAATCTTCTTATGCATTGTAGAACATATCTTTCATGTTAAAAAGAAATCTCAGAATAGAAAAAACGTAATATTCACACTTGACCATTCAGGAAAATCTTCCTTCTTTTTACATATAAAACCTACGTGCCAAATTTTATTAAGACAAAAAAAATTGATTGTGGCTTCTATTCCTTAAATATAACTTGAGGATCGAGAGACTCCCACTTCGTCTCGTTTTCCGAAGACCTCCATTGCCTCTATTTAACTCCTAGAATGCTTTTGAGTAGCTTTGATGAGTTTCATGGAACTTGGCTAAATATTACGGCCGTTGTATCGAAATATTTACTCGCTTCACTACAAATCCTCCAACTTGCCTCAATGACGAGCTCAGATATTTTCTAGATAAAATCCACATGACAATTTCATAAAATTTTACATCTAGTTGCGTCTTCTTAGGGCAAAATTGTGGGGTGCCGCTAAGCCTTCCAATATCCAACGAATACAATCCTTTTAGTCCAAAATTCTCAGAATAATTGCTAACGCTCCATATTATGTGTCCAACTCTACCCTTTATCACGACTTTAATATTCCTTTTGTCCAAGACCTCATCTCCATCCGATTCACGCTCTTCCACAATAAACTCTAATTTTATCCTAATCGCCATGTCCTATCCCTGTCGTCGGACTCCAATCCTAACAATTCTCCCCGGCAACTTAAACGGAGATAGCCTAGCGATCTCTTGGGCCTTAATGCCTAAAATTATTATAAGTGGGCCCCTTTTCCCTGCACAGTGATGATCATTAATTTATTTTATTGTTAATTTTATTTTTGTTTTATTCTATTTTTTTCCTTTATTTTATT
>KZ807124.1:45977-59574 GCA_000696205.2 Oncopeltus fasciatus
GGGGGGGGGGTTAGGGGAGCAGCCCTTTACGACATTTTACAAGAGTTTCCTTTACGGATAAGGGCTTTATTTTTCTCCCAATGTCTAAGCTACAACATCAAACAACGGATAAACAATTTAAAATTCTAAATATTTTTGTATATAATAGTAATCAACAGAATAATATAAAACTTTGTGTGCATAATAGATTCTATCAGCCATTAGTTTATAATAACTTACCTCCGAATATTTTAAAGCATAAAAGCAATTTAAGAAACTTTATTAGTCTAATTCATTTGCAATTTCTGCGTCAGAAAGTTCATATTTCTCCAGTTTAGTAATCTTTCGAATTTTATTTGTGAACAATGTTAAAGAACTTCAACCATATAAAAGATTTTATCCTAAATCGATTAGAACTCTAATTTTTTACTATTTAGCAAAGTAAATTCATTTGTTTTCGATGCCTTATATTTAATTTATTTTAGTAGACTCTAGCTGAACGGTAGGGACGGTCGGGGTGCTACGAGACGTGCATATTTCACAGAGTGAAGCGATATATCGTGTCCGTTGGACGAGGTTTCTAAATCACAGCGGCTGGTAGACCCCCTGGAATGGCAGAAGGGGCGAAAACCACCCCCTCCCCCGAGTTATGTGTGAAATGGCAGAATGGCCTACAACCCCCAAGATATTTACTACAGTGCATTTCGTCTCAATTAACCAGGCACCAGTGCGCACACTTCTCTCTTTGCATCTCCTGCCACCGAGAGCCAGCTTTTTTCTCTCTATCACTCTCTTCTACTCTATATATTATATATAATATAAGTAGTACATAAACGTAAGAATATTATATCATACCTATACAACCATCTATCAAGCTTTTCGTTAATCATTATAATCCAAATTCAATCAAAATTGTATGTGTTCATGAGCTAACAATGAAAAGCCTTAAACAATGATATTAGTTTTTATTTATATTAAATAAGAGGTCACGCCTAATATTATATCATAAGAATATTATATCATACCTATACAACCATCTATCAAGTTTTTCGTTACTCAAAAACTACGAATTTAATACTCTTACACATCCCCCAAGTGCCATCTGAAGCACTAATCATTATAATCCAAATTCAATCAAAATTGTATGTGTTCATGAGCTTACAATGAAAAGCCTTAAACAATGATATTAGTTTTTATTTATATTAAATAAGAGGTCACGCCTAATACATTAAGTTACGCCCATAAATATATTTCTTAAAATTCATTTTCATGAAAAAATCTAATACATATATATATGTGTGTGTGTGTATATAAATTTATTATAACTATTATTATTATCTTTAGCTTATCCTAAATCTAACCTCTTGTAATTTTTAAGCCGAAACGTTGGCAGATAATCCTTCATTAAAAAAAATGCATTTTTTTATTTGTGTTTTTTTGGATCTACCTTGACCGAACCCCAACTAAAATCATCTTAGAATAAAACAGTAATTTTTGATTCGTAACAACATTGTGAGTGGGTCATCAGCTGTGTTATCGTTGCCCTTAATAGTAATATTAATAGTCGGTAACAAGATAAAGCTGCATTGCTATTGGTGCAATTATTGTCAATTACATCAACAGTAGTTTTAGTTAGATCTTTTTTACTTATTACGGTCAGCATACCAGGCCCGGATAGCAGGAGATCCAGGTTCGATTCCTGGCGAGGACAGATAGATTTTTTATTCTGTTCCCTCACATGAATTGTTTATTACTTATGTTTCCGTTAGGTACGTAACTTTTAACGAATATGTAAATTGAAATTAAAAGCAATTCATTTCTTTTGATTTATAGTCGTCATCTTGTTTTTATTATAGTTAATGTCGTAAAAAATAATGTTCGACAAGAAGCGTCTTATTTGTATTTTATTAATGACACTTATATGACTTTCAGCTAAGAAGCAGTTTGTTCAGCAGATCCATTGCTTCTTTCCACTTAACTCTAGACTTCCATGTTCAACACGTCACTAGATCCCGCGCATTGATCATTAGCAAGTATCTTTCAGGTTAAGAAACATCGGTTTGTTTTATCGATATGGTATATCATACTACTACTTGGTTGCCCACGAAAAACAGGTATTCTCTATTTTTGCGATATGTAAGATTTATGAAATATCATAATTGTGGGCAATTTCTTTTAACATTACTCTGACAAATAATTGAAAAACTCCTGAGAAACTATTATATGCAAAATTAAATCTCAAATGTATTTTATAAATCAAATTTAGTGCTGAAATGAAAATATTACATTTTTGAATAAATAAATAATTAAGTAGGTTAATACATCTTATTTTGTATCTAATTTTATATATACAAGTATCACTACAGAAATAATGAATTATTGTATTAGCCTTAAATATTCTAAATTTATTACAGAATGTTTTGCTCAAAACAAAGTTTATATCATGTATTGTATTACTCATAATGTAATACACATGATTCAAATCATGAGTCAGTCATGAATATGGGATCCAGGTGGCAACATGTCCCCTCTCGACTACATGATAGCCCTGAAGATAGCTTAGAATGGAAGCCGAAACGATAATTAAAAAATACTATTTTTTTTAAATCTACCTTGACCCCAACAAAAACACACCTACTAATAATATAATACGTACTGTGTAATATTAACAAATATAGAATATTCAAGGTTAACACAACAATTTTTAACTAACTCTTTTGTTATAATATATATATATANCTTCGAGTTTAAGACGAAGTTCTCGTCTTTCTCGTAAGTTTGGCTCTCGCTAGTGTAGAGGGAATTGAGTGAGATATCTAGCTAGTCCTTATATATATATATATTATACACATTAGTTAATGAATAAATACCATATAAGCAGTGTGCTTTGAGTGAATAGCGAAATTTTGTTTTTTTTTAATTTTGGACTTCACTAAATTAATATAATAAGTTAAGATATGTGAAAAATGTGTATACAATTAATCAGATAAAGTTAGCAGGATGCTCAGAGGCCTAACTTCAATCCTTGATGTCCAACAGCGTCCCACCCCTGCCCCGACTGGGTTATCTTCACCAGTTTTCCTATTGTTCATTAGTGAAGGCCATTTATTGTTATTGTTTAATGTACCTTTCTAAGGAATCCAGTCTCTTCCATGGGATCGGAAGAGCTCTCTCCTGGGCCAGTATAATAGATAGGCAAGTTGCGGAATTGGGTCTGAAGAAGCATTAGCAGAAGGTATCCACCGCCTAAGGGCACATCGGCATACATCCACGTGAGATGGAAGACGCCTACCTGGAGGAGACACGACCCGCCCATTAAGACATTCCGCCAGGGGCACGCCAACTTCATCCCTACTCACTTAAGCGCCCTAAGTAATTTTATCACCGGGAAGTTTCTGCTTCAAGTAAGTTTATTGCGGTTTAAAACGAGAATTAGGCAGTAGTTTCGCCTTACAACTCTCCTTCCTTTTCCTACTCCACTAACGAAGATTATGTTAAACTGCTCACATTTCACACTTAAAGAGGTAATCATGCTTTGTTATTTTCATATTTTGTAATTGAAAACAAACATGAAGAATTTAACAATTTTTTTAATTTAAAGCTTCTCTGAACCAACCCTCTATATGGTACAATTCATCTATTTCTCAACAAAGATCATATGAACATATGCGTGTGTGTAATATATATTTATTTATATATGTGGTTGTATGCTTGTGTTTGTATGCTTTACATCCTGGAAAATTTGAAGGCATTAGACCTTTCTGGGTGACATAGAGCGCGAAAAAAACGTATGGGATACACTAAGATCACAATTTAGGCATAAACTGTTGAATGCAATGGTTAGTCTACAGTCTAGTGTATACAGTGCTATATAGTGCTATATGGCGGTGGAATATCCAAATTGAGGGTGAAGCGTTGTATGACCTGAGCTTTCCTGGTGGTCAGATGGTCGCTTCTTGAAAACGTGTAAAGCCAAGAATACCTCATCGATGTAGCAATGTGGCAATTTGAGGAGATAATACAAGGGACCAAGTATTCCTTGGCGAGATCTGCAGAGGAGTTTCTTCGTTCAAGTTCAACTATAAGCCTGAAGCCGAATCCACTGACAAGTGACTGAAAAGCCTAGCTGGGCAGGCTAGAGGGATGAACTGTACGCTAAATTCAGCCCTCTCTAACAACAATATCACGTCGACCAGTATGAGGCACATGGGCGAAATCAGTCCTAAGATATGCCTCTCCATAAAAATATCAGTCCCAAATATTTATTCAAAAAAAGTCAAGTTATAGCCTATGTCTTATCGGAAAAAAATTGATTTCTTAAAAATAAAAGACGGAGTTGTAGAGGTATGATTGTAGGGGGTGATCTCCATTTACAACATTGTGGATGATTGTGGGAACTGTTGAATTTAACTTAGGTTTTGCTGAAAGAGCCACTTGTAGGTGTATGTCTAGCATAATCTAAAGGGTTATTATCACTACCAATGAATATAGTACTATCATACCTTTTGTAATCCGTTTTCATTGGTTTCTTATGTTCATGAACATGAGAAACCAATGAAGATGGATTACGGAAGGTATGATAATATGTCTAGCATATTTGCACGGCATCTATGTCGGCAAAAAAACATTGCAAACAAATAAATCATAATTTAAGTTTAAGTACTTGAAATTAATTACAGTATTACATTGGAATGATTTTAAGCTTGAAAGAGGCACAGATTGGACAATAACAATTTTGTGTATCAATAGTTTTGTGGGCGGGTACACTCTGGTGTTTACTGAAGGGTTGTTCAGTGGGCAGGGGTAAGTGGGGTAGATATGTGTAGGGCGGACAGGCCAATCGCACCCCCATCGCCCTGATTAGAGCAGCCTTTGTACCCCTAGCAACTTCCGCCACTCACCTCCTACTTCTTCACTCTTTCTTTACCAGCCAGATTTCCTCCCCTCTAGCTAACGAATGGCTTCATTCCTCCCAACTGATCATCCTCCTCCTACCCCTCAAACCTTTTTTTTTTTCTTAAAGGAAAATTATCTTTGGTTTTTGGTATTAGTTTTTAGATTACTAATTTTCAAATGAATAAATTTTATAATTCCATTTGAGGCCAATAGTGTTTGAGAAGCATGATAAAAATAAAAGTAAATCATATTATGCATGTTGAAATTTGATTATTCCCCAGTGTCTTATGACTAATCGAATTGTAGTGTTTACATTTATATATATTATATCATTGCACATTATTTTAATATATATCATACGTATAGAACTATTGGCAGAGTAGCTTCGATTAAAACAAAAACACAGTGTTCAAATTTACAGCTGTAAGTGTGATTGAGTTACTTCCGTCGGTCGGTGATCAATGAAGACATCAGAGAAGGAAGTCCTAATTTGGAACAGGATAAAACTACATTTTATACTACTCCAAAGTTTGTTTAAACATGTTTAAAATCAATTAAATATTGACAATTTTAACAATATATGTCCGATACTCTTACAATTTTGCTACGTCTATATCATGTAACATATCTTGGTGAAGTAAAGGTGAGAATTTCCAAATATACTCCCTTTCGGATTGTATTTCGGGCTTAACTGATAACGGAATGTCTGGATGAAACTGAAATCTCTAGTGGTAAAATACGAACGAATGGTTATAACAAGTAATTTAGATTCACTTTCTACAACCCCTACTAACTTTTAATTGAGTCTTCAATAATCTTTTTACTCTGAGGTACACTGACCGCTGATTATAAAATCAAATCAATTATTTACCTAGTCATGCAGACATGTTGTCGAAATTTCTCCTACCCCTAAAATAGAAAACATATCATTATATAAATTAAATTTCACGGCTGCTTTGATTTCTAAATATCGTGAGGGGTTTTCTGCAGTTGTGTGTATCAGCAAGTACCAAACCAAAAGCAGTTAATTGGGATTAACTAGCATTTCTATGCTCATTCGTCTGTAAAAGCTCTTTACAATTACTTTGCTAATTCCCCTTAAGTTACAATATTACAGAGTATTAGTATCCTAATTTCCCCCCTAAGCTAATCAGAGATATTTTACAACCCCCAGACGGAATGAGCTTAGGGCTAAATACTTCCGGAGGGTCATGGGGTAGATTTGCCAACCTTACTGATGATATGAGCCTTGTAAGCCTTTGACATTGATTCCCTCAATGTAGAAGAGATTAGTGTAATCAACTACAGTTCATTGGTTAAAAAAAAAAAGGAGTGATAACAATAGTTTTCAAAAAAATGATTTAGTCAGCACATCTTACTTAATTTAGCTACCTCTTATTGTTCACTAAGAGCTATGGCGCCTCTTCACAATTACGTAATTATTCCAGTGTCTATTGTTCACGAAACTTTTAATTCTGTTCTACAAGATACAAAATTATTGGTTCTTCACAAAAAAAATTAATAAATAAAATAATGGAAATTCGATTTCTACTTTACAAAGTAAATACAGTATAATTTTTAATATAGATATGAATTTTTGATTGCAAATAACGTGGATATTCACTAGTTATGATTCCATTTCAAGGTTTTGGAAAATGATTTAAGATTTAAATTAGTCTTCATCCTCCTGTATCTGTCGATCTCTCTTTTATGACAATATTTTGTCGGGGCAGCAACACTTGACTATACTGAATATTATACTAGCTGTCAAGAACACTTATACCACTCTCCTGTATGCCACTTATTACTTTACTTGAACCATAAAAGAGTAAATTGTAATTTTATGATATATGTGTACTGTAAAATTGTTCAAATAAACGCTTATTAAGTAGATGTTAAAGAATTATATTTTCAAGTGTATTTCGGCCCCCCTTACTTTAAAGTATAGAAACCAATTTCGGAATTTCGACTTTCTAGAACAAGCCCCTAAAATGTAGTAATTTTTAGTTGCAATCAGATGACTAAGAGAGGCAGGTTAAGAGGGACAACAAAATTAATAATCCTAATATTATTGATGTCATTTGAATTACTAAATACTTTCTGAGTAATATGTTCTACAGAATTTATACGAAAAACGCTAATTAAAGATAATTTAGGAATGATCTACGATGGTTTGCGCTTTATTCACTCATCATTCCCCGGCCAGTCTAGAGCCAACTTCAGTCGTCTTATTTATATACTCCATGTTCTCACCGGCTTTTAAATATAATAAACACGTTTCATCCTATTCATATCCGTATATAATGAAATCTGCTTAATATAAGGACTTATATTAGTGACAAACTTATGATATCTTTTTTTTTTTTTAGTTCCCTAAAACACGCCAATAGATTCAGGTTTAAGTGCATTTTCTTGCTATATAACAACTCTAGTTTGTAGAATATTTACTAGGGATTCTCTTTAAAACACATCACCAAGAATATGTGGTGTGTTTTACTACAATTCTATAAAAATAAATAAGCACAGATGAAGCCTTTTTCATTAATGCAAAATCCCCCCTCCCCATCAGTCTGAAAGGGTGATGTGAGGACGAATAATTATTCCCAGTATTTTTCTACTCCTGAATCCACTCAGACAGTGTTTTCCTAAATTTAGCCAAGTTATGTCTTCTTTTAGAAAACAAATGGTCAATATTTATGAGAAATGTAAATAAGAGGTTTACTTTTATCAGGACTCCATATTGTTTTTATTTTCAGATGATAATTTATTCTTCGTGTTCTTTGTAAATGAACAATATCGCAATACCGATTCAAGTAAATGGATTCAAGTTCAAACCCGAAACGAAACAGATTCATATTCAAGTTTAAATGTTTGTAGAAGAAGAACTAAATATTAGGCCCATGACACAAGTCTCCAAAGACAGGAGCCGAATCCTGGCCACCGTCCGCAGGCAAGAACACCCTTCTTCGGTCAAAGGTCTCTGGGTTTCCATTCCATTCCACCTTCCAAAAATCCCGTTGAAGACCCACTCCTCATGGTCGCCATCGAGATCATTTTTCCAAGTATGTTGAAGCTTTCTTCCGAGAGAAATTGTTCTGGGTGCAATATAATGGATTTATCATTACTCACCCTTACAAATGCCAACTTATTAGGGCAGACAATTTAAGTCACCCTTCATTTCTCATATTTCACGGAAGCAAGAAAGGGGTTCGTGGTTTTATTCCAAAGCCACATTTTATGCTATAATCAGTAGCTAAATATCCAGCCTTCTTTAAAGCTACACAATTTTAAAATTACAGTAATATTTGGCAAATCCCGAAAGTTAGTTCATTCGACGAGAAAATTCAAATAATAATGTAAAAAATATGATGGTGGCCTGTAGTAACTAATGGAAGATGTGCCAAATTTCATCGGTCTTGAACTGAAATTAATCGAATCATAAAGAGACCATGAAAAGAATATGGAAATGAAATTTGGTCTTAAGCGCTACAGACGGGCTGATCGAGAAGAAGTGATTAGTGTAATTGAGTAGAATGAATTTTAAACCGTAAAACGTAATTGATAGAAAATAATTCTATATGTTACAGTTTTAATAGTGGCTACAGTTTTAAACGACGAGAAAGCCTGATAGATAATTATTGTTCTTAATTATCATTATTTCATTATACCAGCAATAAACATTTCTAATTTTACAAACAGTCTACAATAACATAACTAAGTGGTTTGAAATGTTTGATTCGGAACTAACGTATTTTAAATTTTTGACTAATATTGCAATTTTTTTCGCTAATTGAATTCAGCCTTTATTTAAATTCCATTACAATATTTTTCATGGTTCATCTTTAAAAGTAAAACTTTTTTTTATTTGTATGTAATCTAGATGAAAGATATTGGATAAATCAATACGGTTTATTTTAATTCATCAAAATACATATCCAATCATATTTAATCACATTTAATAATTATCGAATTCTCAGATTAGCAGTAGACATCTACCTCTCCTTTTGAATTTGCTCAGCCTGGAGCTACGACCATTCTGTTTTCTTGATACAATTTGTAGATTACAATCGGTCAATCTTACTCTTGGTCATCTCGAAATGTGGCGTTGCCAGAAATTGGCTCACAACTCTCAATTCGAAGTCCTTAAGAGTAAGCACTGCCTTCTACAGATCGGTACCAGATATATTGTATTATAGGGGGTTAATAGTATATATACGTATATATAAAAGAGAAAGGGGATAGGGCTATTTTGCTTAATATCGTCATTGTTATTTGCAATACGAACAAAATTTGTTATTTAAGTAAATAGAACATAATAGGCAGAAGAAAAGATTTTCTTATATTTATTTTCTTGAAAAAAAAATTTACGAAGAACGAGGAATACAAGTACACTCATAAGACAAGGTGATGCTTTTCTAGCATTATAAATAAATAAATAAAGAAATATATATATATATATATATATATATAAATATGTTCNGGAAAAAAGAGTGTAGTGAACATAAAAAAGAAAAAAACACAATGAGTAAAATTTTCGGGGAGACTTCCCGCCCTTCGTCAGTGACGAGTGAAGAGAGTCTCCTCACTGAAGAAGGGCGAGAAGCCTTCCCGAAAATTTAATCATTGTGATTTTTTCTTTTTTAATGTTCACTACACTCTTTTTTCCGCCTTTTGTTATATATTATATGTATCGAAATTAAGTCTACCTTTATATAACAATAGCCATGCGGGGTTCTGGAGGGAACAGGTGTAAGGGCTCTCTGGAGGGATTGCCCTAATACCCCCCCCCCCCCTAAGAATTGTACAAACCATGTGTGCCTGTAGGAGGGGCGGGGGGATTACTCGTGGCCGGACTGTCAACAGCCGGCAAGCACGCCCAGCCCACTGCAAACATCATTAGTAAACATTAGTAAATATCGCTCTAATATCCCTAGGGGCTCTTCTAGAGACTTCTCCCACCCCCTCCATCCCTTACCTGCGCCCTTCCGAAGCGTCATCTGATAGGGCGGTTATCGAGCTCACTCGAGTAGCTGGGTCCGTGTCAGAAACCTCTCTCTTGAGCTTAGCGTAGAAGTGGGGCCACGTACATCTCCCTCTCAAAATTACTCACTTACAAATATAATGCAAATAATATTAGCATAAATAAGACAAATTTGTATTTAATTCTATTAGAATCTGTATTCAATGACTGTAAATTTAATACTTCAAAGACTGTAATCAATTATTATTGATTTCTTATTTCCCGCCATGATTAAAAAAATTAAAGTTATCTTATTTTAAAAATGTTTAAATACGAATGTTATTAATAAGATAATTTTTGCATATCAATTAATTATTTATTCACCTTTTAAACAAGTTTAAAGGTGATTAAAAATTGGTAATGTCTCAATAAGTATACCAAATAAGAGAGACAAGAAAACGTTTAATACCAATCATTGTACGATCAGTGTTATATCTGCATCCTAACTTATATAAATTATTTATAATCGGCTACAAGGAAGACAAACTTGTTATTGTTTGACTAAATAGATCAGGCAGTAGGTTGGTAGATGTTCGAGGCCGGTAGTCTTTAATGAATGCCCGTTGCCATATTTCAAGTTATAACCAGTTATATTGTTATATGTGCTATAAATATTTTCCTTATCCATTTTTTTAAAAGCTATAGGAAAAATTACTTTGTTTTCAAAGGAAAAATTACTTTCCTTATTTGCCAAAAAATGAAGCTTCGGAAATGAGACTCTAAAAAATGAGCACAATTAGTTTGTAAATGGCTTGAAATAGCAAATTCCAAATAGGTTATATTTGTATCGAGGAGCAGAGAGAGAGAGAGACAATGTGGTGAATTCGTGGGCTGAGCCTGTCTGTTGACTCCCACCCCTATATTTAAATACTTGCAGTAGGGGTGTGGGGAGGTCTGGAGGGTGTGGAGCCGCACTGCCCGTTCGATAGTCCAGGCGTCCCTTCGCCCGCCCAGCTTGCATATGCGTTTCAGTGCGACTCTCTCTCTCTCATCCTCCCTTTACAGCGTTCCCTATCTACTCCCTCTTTCTCTCTCTCCCTCTCCCTGCCCCGTTCTATAATCCTGTCCACCCCCGCTCTCACTCCATCTTCCTTTCTCTCCACCCACCCCTCTCAACCCCCCGCTCTCTCTCACTCACTAACTCACTCTCTCTCTATCTTCTTCTTCTCGACACCCCCTGGATCTTAGGGCAACCCTTTACCATACATGGTACATACTTTTTTACAAATATAAATTTTGCACCGCGTTTTAACAGAGTGCCTCAACAAAATAGATGCGCGATCAGCTATAGGTCCCCTAGGCAATTCTCCATATTGTTTCGACAATATTAAACCAATATAAATAGGTAATTTTAATATTTCTGCTTTAGAGGGCAAGCACAGCGACATTGATTTCCAACAGTGGGCTGCCTGCTACTGGAGCACTGCTCCAACCTCTAGGGCTCTATTAGTGTACTACCTATCTTTGGGTGGGCTAGAGAAAAAAAATCTTTAAATTTTTTATGTCTGACAGAGAAGTTCACTGCTTTACTTTGAAGACATACCGAGCGAACCTCCTGAAGACTTTGAGCTTGCCTGGTCGCTCACTTTACACTTGCATCTGGTCTAGCTACCACTCAGGGATATCTTATAGCTCTGTTATCCACGTACGGGAGCAAGTTCCAAATATGCCCAGTAATCTTAGACTTAACTCCTATTATCAAACACGGCCACCTAACACATCCCACCTCCTGCCATCAACTCAAAACATCAATATGCGAGTAACCTTTTTGCTACCTTTCTGTCCGAACTCTGACCCCTTATCAATCCTTTCATACAAGTAGTTACCCCAGTTGCATTTAGCAGACTACTTCCTACAGGGTCTAAGTTATTACCCTGAATCCTTCTTCTCCTTATCTATCCTTTTATGGAATACCAACGGCGCCCTGCGCATTCAAACGAGATAACTACAGTAATGCGAAACATGAACATAAACGTTGCTTTCATTACAGAATCACGATTAACAAAAAAAAAAAANAGTACTCGCCGTTGTAGAGGAAGTAGGTCGATTGGAGACTCAACTTTGCCAGATTAAATTCTTCTTTTGTGAGGAGTTTCTTCATCAGGTTCAAGGTTTCTTCAACGGGGACCTTGGTGAATAAGGACTTCACGTCGAAGCTAACGAGTATGTCCTGTGCTTCAATTCTGATTTCTTGAAGAATGCTGACAAAGTGTTTGGTATCATATCTCTGTCCCCGGATTAAGACTATACAGCAATAGACTTATACGATGGCACAACATCGACAAAGGGAAACGGATAATTAGATAAGGGGTCAATTCTCAATCCTCAAGTAGGAAGACTCGCTTCAGTATGCATAGAAGGCCCTAGTGCCACACGCACTATCAAAGGGCTGTGATACATCCAAAAATGCACTCATACGATACTCCTCTTTCTCAAATGATGATGATGTGGGCGGAATTCAAAATCATGATCAGTTATAAAATTATTAAACTGTAGAATGAAGTGCATTCAGCAGGTCATTTTCCAGCATTTTCAAAAGGATGGGGAAAGGCCTTACAGAACGATAAGAGGAGGGATTTTTTGGTGGCTTATTTGTTATGGAGAAGAAAATTATAATGGAAAACTTCCAAAGTAATGAGAATTTAGCGTGACTGAATATACACGTATACTTGTTTATATATAAGTGTGTATGTGATGCGGAAGAAAAGGGATTTTTGATGAAGGTGTCGTAGGATATAATAGATCATAACTGGGAGCTTTTTTCTAGGGTAGATGGAATATGAAATGTTCTACTTAAGAAGGGTTGAAAAAAGTGGGATGCAAAGATAGAAGAAGATAGAGCTCAAGGAATTTATTAATTGCTGATTCATGTCATAGGATGTTTGGACTGGATCTGGAAGAGGCAAAAGTTCTTCTTCTTGTGGAGATCAAGAGGGATCTACATCTAAAAAGAAATACTTTTGACTAGATGGGAGAGTTAATCATAGGGGAAGCAAAGATATGTCGGTATTTCTGCCATAAGGATTGGGCTCGACGTTCTTGGATAGGTCATGATGAGGAAGTGGGTTTAGTGGATTGGAGATATAGAGTGGAATAGAGATGACGCTTCTCACACTGACTCCTGTATAGGAAATGTGAAAGAGTGCAAAGCAGGTAAAAGGTGAAAGATTTTTGAGGGAGGTAATGAGATTGTTAGTGGATTCTAGTGGGATTGGAAATCCTCCTAATTGAGGGAAGATTTCAGGAAAAAGGCTCAGGAGTAGGTTAATTTATTGATATAAAGCAAATTCATTTAATATGTGTTAACATATATAATATTAGCATTAAAATAGTATTTTCATTCAATTTGTCTAAATTCTATTATAATTTAATCAATTTTTCTCTTCTTTTAGATTTCACTTTGTTAAGAAACTTTCTGAGACAAGAGTCCGAGAGATATTACTTTAGTGGATTCATATATCCCGAATAGTTCTAACAGAAGTGTAAATGTGCGGTAGAAAGTTTAAAATCATTCCCAGATTTCTGTTGAACATGATTGAAGATGTTCACGTAGGCTTCCACAGTCATCAGATGTATGTAAAGTTTTTTCCGGGTTGGACCGTGTAAAGTTTTTGATGGTTGCCGAGCTTTCGCACATCCTGTGATGGCTTCTTCAGGGCTGAATAGAGAATGAGAGCTGTCTTCAAATCCAGGGGTATTTAT
>KZ807124.1:62296-89796 GCA_000696205.2 Oncopeltus fasciatus
AATCGATAAGAGGGTCCAACCAATCGATAAGAGGGTCCAACCAATCGATAAGAGGATCCAGCCAATCAGCGAGCAGGAAAACAGGATCAACCAATGGGAAGACAGGCTTCGCCCAAGGACCGGACAGCGCCGGGTATAAATACCCCTGGATTTGGAAGACAGCTCTCATTCTCTATTCAGCCCTGAAGAAGCCATCACATGATGTGCGAAAGCTCGGCAACCATCAAAAACTTTACACGGTCCAACCCGGAAAAAACTTTACATACATGATTGAAGATGCTAAAGCCTTTACACCAAATACTTAAATTAGCTGTGTCATTCAAAAACTATACAACAACTAGGATCCAGATAATTTAACAAAGAGAAGACATGTTTTTGCAGTTGATAGGAAATAGCTGGGTAAATGTATTGATGGGGTTCATGTACCGTTCTCGAACGAAGGGTTTGTTATGAACTGGCGACCTTTTTAGGTACCATTAGCGAATTTCGTCAAACTTTGCATTGCAGGTTTAGTAAGTCTTTAATGCTTAATTTGCTATTTTTAATTCACAAACCGAAATAAGGGACTAGACCATTTTTAGCTATATTTTCTTTTTAAACACTTTATTTATGAATTGCCTCCTGCACAGCTTGCGTCTTGTAATGTGCTCTCAAAATATATAATAAATACGTACAAATAAAATAATAATTTACAATTTAGCTATATTAAACGTAGACGTGTCTTGGTTTGTTCGTATTTGTGCCATAAGCTCTCTCACCCTGTCAAGGAGGTATCGATTCGGAAGAGCCATGAAGCTAATTGCTGGCAACATGATGTGTCAACCTCATTCCCACATAGATTTAGTGGCGTTCACAGCTTCGCTATTAACTTAGTATGAGGTATTCGGGTCAATTTTACACACATTCAAAAAAAGGTTCATAGCTACGCCAGTGACCTCCATTCAAAGATAACGGGTATATCAGTCTCGCCAGTGTCCTTCATTCATAGATTACGGGTATATCTGCCTCGCCAGTGACCTTCATTCATGTTTTGTGGCGTTCATAGCCTTACTACTGACAATAATAAAGAAATTTGTTTTCCTCTGCATACCACATTTAGAGGTCTTTGGTTTGGTTGATCTGCTGAAACATTCATTTTTTCTAATATAAAAATTATTTTCTTAACAAGGAAAAAATAAATGAAACTTTTTTCTTGGGAAATAAAGTAAAATATATGCATACATAAATAAAACTGCAACTTATATTTCTTTTTTTTTTTCTCTATTTATAATTTTTAAATGATTCTCTAATTTTATTTATCCCCAAATACTTTAATAAATAACAACAGCCTACGTCTTCAATTATTCACTCAATACCATATAATCTTTTTTGTACAATATATTAACACGAATACTTTTAGTATTTTGTTTTATTATCGCATAAGATAAATATTTTGATCATTAAGTGTTAAAAAAAAACACCAACAATAAATCATTAATGTCAAAACACCAACGAAGGCTGCAATTATATTATTTTACTGTTTTTGAGGTTATTTATTTTATTTTACTGTGTACATAAGTCAATGGAATGTATTTGCAAAAACGGTCATGAATTATCATACATAAAAAATTATACATACCAAATTCAGTATACTTTCTGGAAATGTACTTTCTATTTTTGAATTTTAAAATTCTAATCATTTATCAACAAGGATATTTTTTATAGATTGACATTGTATAGAGAAATCAATTACATGAATGGGATATTTTTTCTTCATGTCTTATTTGTTATCAAATTAGGTTCAGAGATACTATGACCCTTGAAAGTCTAACATCATTTGATATGGTAGGAAATAATAATAATGAATGTGTCGTAGGGGTAAGACTTAAATTCAAATTTTAAATAAAATATAGGTGAAAGCGGAAAAAAACTATAGGATCTACTACGGAGATACTACATTCAAATGATCATACCAGCTTGATCTCATCCGCTCAAGGCTATTCCATTCAACAAAACTACATTTTCGCAGTTGTGTCAACACACGGATTGCGAACCCGATCTACGTAAGGATCTACTACTATAGGAGATACTACATTCAAATGTTCATACCAGCTCGATCTCATCCGCTCAAGGCTATTCCATTCAACAAAACTACATTTTCGCAGTTGTGTCAACACACGGATTACGAACCGTAATTCAACTCTGATATTTCTTAAGGGGATCACATCGCGGTATTTATTCATTTGAATTTTGTAGGTTTTGGCGTCCCATTTTCTTTTAAAAGTCTTCCTGTTGAAAATAACCCTGTGTCGGAAGAGCGTAAATATTCGTATGATGAAGCAATCCTCGGACTTCATCTCCTAGTAGTAATTTCGATGTAGAATAAGGGTAGTGGGTGTGGCATTCAACCTCTCAATGGAGTCATTGATCTCATTTTTCTAGGGCTATTCTGTATATAGTTTTACAGCCAGCCGATTTGAAAACTTGTCAGCGAACTGTTACTTTCTCTAAGAAGATGAGAGTGTGGAAGACACAGCTATTATAATATTTTAAATGCCAACTCCACGAAAGTACACCGAAATATCCTGATATATTTGATAATTTTAAATAAAAGTTTACTTCAAAATGTAAAAATATTTTAAGAATAAACCATTTATTAAAGAATGGTTAAATGCACACGCTAACAATCCTCAAATAATGAAAATCTTTTTAAAGTTTCAGTCTTCTTTGCTTTCATTGTTTTCTCTATTTGATCGCTTATTACTTAAATGTGGTGGAAAATTTTTGAAATTACTCCGAGGCGTCGCGAAAACATAAATTCATAGATAGAATTTTAGAGATTGATTGTATTAACATACTTTACGTATGAACTTTACGTGGGATAAAATACCATAACCAAATTAAATATTTATGTGTTAATGTTCTTTCATTTTTTTTCGTTTGAAGAAATAAAATTATTTTTACTCAAGTAGCAAGATATAGTACCTTCCCAAGCTCACTACTTCTGATGGATATATTAATTGGTCTGTTTAATCCCATCATATGAACATTACTTTTAAGTAATAAACTTAGATGCCTCTATGAGCCTTATTTGTTATTCCATAAATAAAAGGTGGGTCATTAATATCAAATTCTTCCAGGTGTAAATCAAATACACTTATACCAAAAACACAAAATGAGATGGCTTATGCACTTGTTATGGGACTGTTTTGTAACTTGAAGTTACATTTTTCACTATAATTATTTTAACATTTCTCGAAATCCGTTTAGTTAGCGAACGGCACTTGTAATATTACATTTCACACCCCTCAAATGATTTTTATTATGGAAGTTCTGTTTACAAATGGTTATTTGTGTACTATAACTTTCTATATAACGAGCCGCTTTTATAACTTTGTGGAAGGGCCTAGGCAGGCCTAGATGAATCTAATAGCTGATTCTGGGTAAACATAATTTCCTCTTCTGAAATTAAAAAAAAAAACAGGTGCTCCTTCAATTTGCCTCTATAGGTCTGGTCCTCTGCTTCCTTCCTATATCTTGTGCTTCCACTGTCTCTAACAACATATATTTACAACAAATTCGTAATATCATATGACAAATTTTTGAAAACCAACCTTTCTACGTGCATTCTATATATTTTTACTGGGCCTACATTTAAGAAGATCATGAGCTGAATTACCCAAAAAGCTGATTTTCTCTTCTTTACAGACAATTTCCCTATGTATAAGACTCTGTAATTTAAATAGCAATACAAAATAAAACTATCAAATAAAATAAATTTACAAACAATTAATGAGAGGGAATAGAATAAAAAAATCTATCTGTCCCAGCCAGGAATCGAACCTGGATCTCCTGCTATCCGGGACTTGGTAGTCCTGGTAGCATAATTGGTAAATGCACCGGATCGGATAGCAGGAGATCCAGGTTCGAGTCCTGGCTCGGACAATTAGAGTTTCTTATTCTATTCCCTCTCATTAATTGTTTGTAAATTTACGTGGGATAAAAAACCACAACCAAATAAAATATTTATAAAATAAATTTACATTTATGGTTTAACATTTGCAGGAATATCAAATAATTAATAAATAAATGAATTTACTTACCCCTGAAATATTCAATAAAGTTTTTGACCAAAAAAAAAAAACCCATGTGAGTAGAGAGAAAGAGCAGATTAGTCAGAAGACATGTTCATTCCACACAAGACACAAAGAGGGGGCGACAGGACAGTAAGACAGGATCAGAACTCAAGGATACACAGCTTTCACCTTATTATGCCTTGAAAGGATCAGTTTACTTCGATCGAATAAGTCTTGGACATCATTAGATCACGAAAAGATTAAATTTCTTTGATTGAATAAGTCTTCTGTTGCCCCCTTTATATCATAGGAGAACCAACAATTAAATTCCAAAATGAGACTTATCAATCAACAAAATTATTGAAAATGCTTACCCATGGATGCATATTTTGACGAAATTTGCTGCTTGTTGCACCCCTTTCTATCTTATGAGTATCACCTACAAAACGCCACATTAAAATCTATTATACATTAAATATTTTGAGAATACTCCCCCCCCCCCCCGCAAAGTATAATTTGAAGAAATTCTTAAACTACTGTTCGTAATTAACCGATAGTCGTAGGGCTTTTACTACATCACAGCCAATCATCTACTAGAAAATTCGCCTTATTACTAATATAATTACAATAATTTACAAATAAATTATATTTTATTATGTAATAATATACTTAGTTCAGTATATCTTGAATATTATAACATATTTCCTCTTTCCCTGGCATAAAAAGTGTTCTGGTTGAACCTAGCAAGGTCTGATTCTCGATCAATTCATGAAATATCTTTAAGAATTCTCAAAGCTTTTTTAGCAAGAGTAAAAAGCTTTTTTGTAAGAGCAACTTACACACACTCACAAAATCGTCGCAAAACGTCATAGAACTAACAAACCCATAAAAAGTAAATAAATTAAAAATACATATAAATAAATATATTCAAAGACTTGAGCGATGAGCAAGAAGGGAGTGTACAGCAAAGAAGTAGCATTGGTAGAAGATTGGCTCTAACTGAGAAACAAAAGGAGCAGGAAAACCCACGAACTGATTCAATAAAGGATAGAGACAGTTGAAGATCGGACCGAGCTGCGAAAGAGTACGTGACTATTTTCGCCCTAATGATGGCCGACCCCTTCCGAAATCTCTCGCCATTAGGACCTGGACTGCAGCCAGTGAGGTGAAGGATTCCTTCAGCTTTACTTCTGCTACGCTGCTCCTTGTATTTTCTGGATATTTTCAAATTTTAACTTTCCCACTTACAGTACACTTTCAACTAGAAAAATTAAAAACTCAAATTTACTTTAATTCCTCGTTTTACAGTTGACCTCAACTTAAATCATTTTATTTACTTTTATTTGCCCGTCATATTCATTCGAAAGTTTATTTTCTTCCCTTGCTCCCATCTAATTTATTCTTGCCCATTTGTATTGTTCTCAATGACAAAATAACAGAAAATAAATTTGACTAGTTCATTCCCTACAACTGCCGTAACTTTTTACAAATTATTAAAGGCATTCTAATTGAAATTCTAATTGGATTCTCAATGTTCTATGATAATAGATTGAAATCCGAATCATTCAGAAAAACAAGAATTTTAAATTAGCTCTCCATATTATTGGGATTTTGATGACTAAGAAATAAGTGAAAATGTTTTTAATAATCTTTCATTTTAGAAAAGAAACCAAAATGTTAAATAAATATTCCATTACTTTCAGTCCCTTATATCTAATTCATGTTACAGATCTGTCCAATCCTGTTTTTCAATACCTAAATTTAATGATGAATCCTATAATTTTCTAACCATTTACTCTCGCCTTCATTTTCTAATATATGCAAATAATTCTCTCCACAGATTAAAATATTCTAATGTCTTTTGAACTTTTGATCTTCCTATATACTGATTTTTAAACTATTTTTAAAGGTATTCGGTTGTCTTGATTTGTATGGCTCATAATACATAATCATTTTATTAATTTCGTATGTATCTTCTTTTTCAACCCGATAAAGCCATGGTGGGAGCTAACTATGGTAAAGGTTGCCATCCTACTTGGCCCTTGGCAGACTTTTATTCCTCGATAAAAGCTCACCCTAGTTGAAAATTAAACCCCAGAGCCAGGATTACGTGATCTGGATACAGCTAGCTATCCCGGTGCCTCCAGATTTCATAATTGTTCTCGAATTTTTACAATAAAATTTATAGGGATCCAGATAGAAAGGTTTTCGAGATGTACAATTGAAGTAATAACGAAATAAATATTAATGTTCCTAGATTTTCTTGTTGGGGTTTGGTCAAGGTAGATTCAAAAAAATACAAATTTTAAAAAGTATATTTTTTTTTAATTATCTGCCGACGTTTCGGCTTACATTGTAAGCCATAATCAGGGCTATCATGAAGACGAGATGAGACGTCCTTTCCCTAAGTTCACATTTTGAATAAATGCCTTCAGTCATGAAAATGAGAACTTTGGAGAACAGGACGGACGTCTTCTCCTCTTCATGATAGCCTTGATGATGGCTTACAATGCAAGCCAAAACTTCAACAGATAATTTTTTTAATTACACTTTTTTTAAATTTGTATTTTTTCGAATCTACCTTGACCGAACCCCAACAAAAAAATATCTAATAATAATATCTACGGTCAAAAAACTCTTCATTTAAATATAAATGTATTTTTTCATCAAAACAGTATATTTTCTTCAAATTAGGTAATATTTTAATATTTAACAAAGTTTCAGAATAGATTGCATTGTGCATTGTGGTGGGTGTTTCCGCTTCAACACTCTTCATGTCCATTTCACTTTGGAATTTTCTACTGAGAGGTCTAACAGAGTCAGTTCATTCAGACACCTAATTACAAATTATTATTCAATGAAAAATAAAAGATTAATGAGGAAATAGTAGATAATTATTTTATATTTTCAAAGTTATTTTTCTATAGAAGTTATGATTCATAATGCTGAAAAGATGATTGATAATAATTTTATTTGCCCCTTGTCAATGCTTATTGAAATGGTGATGATAAGGAGCTAATAATAAAACTTGTCTTCTTCTATCTACGATAAAAGTTTAGTTTTTTATATTATTTAAAAATAATGAGTTGAGACTGGAAGTGCCGATCACATAGAAGTAATAAAGGGAAGGTTAATACAGTAGTCGGAATAAAGCGAAGGAAATAAAGTTTCCTTAACGATACCGGAAAGAGACAATTCCGAGTCAAAGAACCCTCAGTCAAAGAACTTTCCCATCAGTACTTATTGGAGTAATAAGGATTTCTGAAAGAGACACAAGTCCCAATATTAACAATAGCCTCCAGCTGAGCAGAAAAGAAGTAATAAAAAACTTTTCTTATTTTTTTTAATAGGAAAGGAGAAAGATAAAACAAGTTGCCCATAAAGAAAATATTAAAAAGAGAGAGACAATGAGAAAGGTTATAGGTAATGAGTATTTCTTACAAGTCCCCCGGACGTGGACAATCCTCATCTTCAATAACTCTCTCCCCACTCCCTTTCCACCCTCCTCCTTCTACCACTCTCCTTCTACCATCCCTTTCTTTACTCACTACATTTTCTTTTTCTTTTGCTTTTTTCTTTTATTTACATATATTATATCGAATTAATTCACTTCCCCAGTCATCCTCTTCATGATTACTAATTATTTTTGAGAGTACTCCCACTCTCACTATAAATCCAGACGCTAAATTGATTGATTCCCAATTTCTGCTCGTTATATTCCTCTGACTATAATAATAAATTATAAAACCAATAAGAAACCACTGTACTTAATCTCAAATGAATTTGTATAGTTTATTCTACACCAAAGGCATAAAATATTTATTTTGCACTTATAGATTACATATTTCAGAAACATAATAATTAAAGTAATATTTAATTTGGCAATTGGTTTTATGTGAAACTCTAAAAAAAATTGCTTCCCCGTTTTCTTCAGTTACTTCACATTTAATACTGTAACGCAGTTTTATAGACGATTTATTTCATATAGAGGAAGAACTTAATGTCGCACCACTTTCTAATCTCTTGTCACATTCGTAGGCTCCTACCAGAATGCGCTGACTTGTACAACACAACGAAGTATCTACTGTTTCCTGAGAGCTACTGTTTCGGCCCGCATTAAAGCACTCTTGAATGCATTTTTTTTTAATTTTTAATAATTCATTAAAATTATGCCTTCCTTGCTTGAAGCAATGTCTACTGGTACTGAGGAAAGAACCTCACAAAAACGTACAGTACATTGCTTGATTCAAATTTATGTACTTATATCCGTATACGTATTATATAATTACATTTGATGCTTATTCTGTTATATACATTTTTCTTTGTAATGCTAACAATATCAAAGATATTAAGAATTTAATTTTGTTTTACTACTAAAAATCAATTCTCTCTCAACTAAATTAAGCAAAATTCGATTCTATTATTTTAATAATAACGAATGTTGGACCGGATACAGACATATACTTAATTTAACATCATATAAATTTTGAATGAACCCAATTTTTGGCTTCCACAATGTAGGATTTGTGAAATTTTTTAAATCTGTGTCATTGTGAGGGAAATTCAATATTGCGTATTTTCGCAGTTGCGTCAACACACGGATTGCGAACCCGATCTATGTAAGGATCTACTACTATAGGAGATACTACATTCAAATGTTCATACCAGCTCGATCTCATCCGCTCAAGGCTATTCCATTCAACAAAACTACATTTTCGCAGTTGTGTCAACACACGGATGGCGAACCCGATCTACGTAAGGATCTACTACTATAGAGATACTACATTCNAATATTGAATCTCCCTCACAATGATACAGATTTAAAGAATTTTGCATAGTGCAAAGTGGAGTGGGCTGATTGGAGACTCTGCTATTTTTCTATTCTACGTGGATGGTTCTGTATATGCAGTACAACTATATAATGGTTATTAATTTAATTTCCAGTTATTTTATATATTGCTTATTAAGGTTACTCAGCAATAGGTTTATTAATTGTACGTAAACTTAAAAAAAATTGATCTGACAATACCCCCTTAAATAAGAACCCAATTGTATCCGTTAGTTTCTGGTAAATAAAATTCATATTACTTTTACTTACCTTTATTCTGTCCCTCCAAATATAATCTAAATGGAAATAAATGGAAATGATTGTTTGTATGCTGGAATGAATAATATTCCTCCACACGTACATTCCAACATTAGGACATTAATTCATGTACACGTTCTGTTTTTACTCATTGAGGCTTATAGTTTTAGTGATCATTTAATAGTATACACATTTTACAGAAAATTTTACTTTAAAATAACTTAGTAATTTATATAAATCTATGCACTTAAAACATTTTATTGTGTTTCTCTTTTATAAACTGATGAATCATCTTCTATAATGTTTATAAAAAAAATAATCATGAAATTTAAGTAAATTAGTTATTAAATTTAAAAAACAAGAGACATTCGATATTGTTTTATGACTATTATTATTATTAAAATATTTTATGTCAATTTTTTATAAATTTAGTTGTGCCTGATGTTCGACCGACATTTCAGACTTCATAACTCTTTATTTTTTTTTATAACTTTCTGTCAAAAAAGTAATATATAATAATTGATAATTTCATCTTAATTAAAATTGAAAGAAGTTCATAGCGTCTGTTAAAAATTTTGTCTCTTTAGTTTTAATTATCGGCATCATATGGCTTGAGATTGAACCTAACAATATTAATGTTATTAATATTGTACCTAAGGCATATTAAATGTAATATTGTAAACTGTGTTGAGCAGTTTTGTTGTCAGGATACGAAAAGAGGATTGATGTGTCATCGGCGAACAGGACGGTATTTGGGTGGGTGGGAATATCCGCTGTGTAAAGAGTGAATAAGATATGTCCGAACACACTACCCTGGGGAACACCTGCTTTTACAGGGAAGTGACCGGATTAATTTGATCTTTGCCGGAACTCAAAGAAGTGGTAAAACAGTTATGACTAAAGAATAAGGTATGGGAACCTTTGGAATGTGGTTTCTGGCTTATGAAAGAGACCGCTATGCTTTAATCGGGTGCTTGTGTGACATTTAAGAATACACCGAGGCAGAATTATTTTTGCTCAAGAGAAGATACGATTGAATCTTAAACGTAAACACCTGGTGGATGGAGAATACATGGATTAGAAGCGAAACTGATGATTGGGAAGTGTATTTAAGGAATTTGTTATCAATCATGAACTTATTTTAATTGGACAAATTATTAGGATCTAACTGAGGAGTGAATATCTGCTGGAAATGCAGAACAAACATTCATCATCTAATACCCCGCACGTGCAGAACTTCATCCCCAACATAGTCAATTACCATTTCAGAAGTTGAACATATAAAATTCTTTTATTCAGACTACTATTTTTACAACACTAGGCCTTAACTTAAAAAGATGGGGACCCTTTAGACCTAAATGCCTTAATTTATTGCGAAGAGAGTAAGCGTCTCCCCTCTCTATGCGTACTGACCTTTTAAAATTGTATCGATGAATAGTAATTCATATTACTATCATATATGTAAATATTTGTTTCGTTTTATTAATGACGTAAAAATATTTTGTTATTAATTTTGTTTTGAAACAATTTTTTTTTTAATGTAGTGTTGTGAAATATAAGATGATGTTTAGCCTGTGATTCCTTAGTTTATGTATGCGTAAGGAAGGCACGCCATTGGAGAGAATTATTTTTAAGCCACTCAAGAATTTTCTTCTGCTTCTCTTTCACCTAATCATCCCTTCTGTACCCGCCTAACAGAATTAAATATTATTATTAGTATTATTTAGGTGGTATTATTCAATTTCTATATTTTCACATGTATTATATATATTATAGATCAAATTAAATACATATATTTTCTATACCGTTATGTTACTTCATTAATTCATGATTATTTGATATATTCCGCTTGCTCACATCGACCTGGTATTATTCATTAGACAAAGGCCATCCGGCCTTATATTCTGATGAGGGGCCACTCAAAAGAGATGGAGTGAGAAGTATTTATGTTTCTAGCCATTGAAAACCAAACTTTGAATTTACCAAATTTGAAATGAAAGAGAATGTAAAATGAAGTCTCTCCTACCTACTGGTTCCCATCCATCTTCAGTAGCAATTACTGATGCAGTAGTCTGGGAACAATAAGTTCATTTTGTGTTATTTTTTGCTTTATAAGTGTAACAGTCTAAAGGAAACGCCCAACAAGAGTCAGAAATCCTGGGTTATATAATACTGAAATTGAAATCCTTATTTTCCTCTAGTTAATTTTATTATAATGTTTTCCTATTTATTTTTATATATAAGAACTAAATTAATTTCTTTAATTTTTTTATCATTTAATGATGTAATTAAAAACTTGTCCAAAAGAGATTTTTTAATCATGTTTTACTTATATATCAGCGTCTTATGATTTATTATATTCTTTCATGCAGGAAAAACGTATAACATTTTCTCTAGAGAGAGTAAAAATAAAAAAATATGCTTGAATTGAGAAAAAAGTTCATTCTACCTCTGTGGAGGTGAGGTAGGCTTGGACTTCTTTCACGTTCCAAGTTCCGAGGAAAGTCAACACTTGAAGGAAGGACCATGCATGCTCTTGAAGCATGCAGGACCCTAATGCTCTTTTTCCCACAGACATCAAAGACTAAACCAGCCTCAGTTAAAATAAAAATGATTTACCACTAGATACAGTTTCTCTAGCTATCCCTCTGTTTGTACCTCTTCTAGCTGACTGTAACCTCTGACTTCTGTGTTTTTTTCGAATAGTTGAATTTAATTTCCTCTTTAATGTAAATGAGAGTCGAGAAGTTTTTTTCTTTTTTTTTTTTTTTTTAGCATTTTACTCAAACAAGCACACAAGAAGCACTACAGAGCTCCATCTGCTCTAGAGCCACTGTTCTGATTGAATGTAAACAGTGAGAATTAGCATACTTGACCAATCAATGTCTAAAATGTGAAATTTTTTTTTTTTTTTAATTTAGGAATTACTATAAAAATTTTACATATATCTAACGAAAAATGATAATAAATAAATAAAAATATTTATAAATATAAATAAATTAAGTATACAAATTTTAATGTAATTAATGAATAACATAATGTAATGTTACATGCTTAATGTTCCCGCACTCGACGCATTATCTGACTACAAAAAATCATATAACTCCAGTAGTGAAGACATGTTTACCTCACTTGTAACTTATATCGCACAATTATATTAAATAAAAGGCGGAAACATTCCTCTTATTGATAATTTCCACCTGTGTTTGCCATAGTCCTCTTTAGTGCAAGTCGCCTTGGTCTAACGCATTATTCGTATGCATTGCTGGTTTGCAGCCCTTGAACTATGCCAAGTGGCGAAATGACTACGTCACTACTTGCGGTCCATGGTCGAATTGAACATATGTAACTCTAGCTGAGAAAACATGTTTCATTTACTTGTAACTTGCCTCAATATCGCACAATTATAATAAATAAAATGAGGAAACATTCCTTCTTTTGGTAATTTCGTCCTGTCAGATTTAGGCTGTGTTTACCAAAAATGTCCAAAATACCGCTTCGAGATACATTGTCCCAGGCGAATGCGTTGCTGATTTACGGCGAAATGGCTTTTCGAGAAGTTAGCCTAGACCTGTTTGCTTGTACCTACACTCTACGTTCTAAATAACCCATTTCTCTTGTAATTTTTTCTAAATCAGTTTTAAGGCATGAATTGGTAGAAAATATTTGTACAACTGACTAATTTTGCTAAACTTGGAGTTTTATAGGGCCTTTGGCTACAGCCTAAGTACTTTCTATAGAGCAGCTGGGAGTGACTAATACTAAAAGATGAAACTTGATTGAATGAATAGGCTGTGGGAAATATCTCGAAGTTACAATGTTTTTTGCAACAAATCAAGCTAAGGGTGTTTCCTAAACGTAGCCATGAAAGAAAAACGTAAAATAATATACTTTTCTATGGAGTAAGTGGGACAGATCGTGACAGTCATGGCCTCTCTCTACTAATTTCTGACAAACACGTGCTTCCTGAATACTTAGTGCAATTCTGTTCTTTGATTCCGTTAACTTGAAAATGTGTATCCTTGAGTTGGGTACTTTCACAACTGTCACTATTTGGATATCAATCGGATATCGCAATGCAAGGAAAATTGTAACTACCATAACAATTTAGGTGTCAGTAAGCAATCACTTGACAAACATTTCTCTGAATCTGGCGAATCAAAAGCTTGGCTGAATTTTGTTTGGAAAATATCAGTAAATAATGATTTAACCTATGCAGAAGAAATAAAACTATGCAACAAAATAAGTCGATCAATATATGTCGCACTGCAAGTACTTATTTTTTTTGGAGGGAGGGGAATAAAATACGAAGAATTCAAACAACTTTTTATTTTTTCATTAAAAACCCGTTCCATTTGCTGGTATATTCACTAACTAAAATTCTTTATTTTAAAATCAACCTAATGCCAATTTTTTGTAAAAAAGTCCGTCCTATTTTGATTGTCAGTTTCTACATCAAATATATCTAAAACATAATGCAATTTTTTAAGGTAATATAAAATATATTGGTACGGACAGTTTAAAATACTGTGTAATGAATAAAATAGATACGAAAATTAAATCTAATTATTACTCACCACTGGAATGTCATTCGTAAAATTCCGCAATACATATTTATTATATATGATAATGTGAAACGAAGTTTCTATGATACTGGAATTAAATCACAAAGTCTTTAGTCTGAACAGCAACTGGTTCTAGGATTAGCTTAGATAATATAATGCACACGGAAGTAAGTCTGTGGATTTTGAGCAGGTATTGGAAGAAGTCGAGGGATAATGAAATTTAGAGTAAATCTTGTAAAAAGTTGGTAGAAAATGACACTTAGAGGAAGGCTAGTATGTACCTCCCACCAGCTGGTAACAACGAGAATGAGCAATGCACATTCAAGAGATTGAAGAAGTCAACCACTCTGTCCCCCGATGTCCAGTTCTAGTGGAGTCCAAAGAAGGGTCATTTGAGGCTGAACTACTGATCGTCAAAGAAAGTTAATGGCTGAAGAGAATGTGGTGAAACATACTTGCAGCCATCACCAAGACTCGACAATAAAAACAAAAATCGACAATATCTTACAAGTTCCAAATATTATGTCCGTCAGGTCAACTATAATTCCCTTATATGTCAATTATGATCATAGGTAACGCATTACAAGCTGAATTAAGCCTCTAAAAATCAGATATGAAGATCTGATTCTTGTAGATTTTGAGTGCGTGTATACAATTCAACTGATACACACTAATCACAAAACATTTGAATATATACTATAATATTTATATATTATATTGAATATCGCATAAATTAGTAGTAGTAGTAGTAGTAGTAGTAGTAGATTGAAGGGCAATCAACTTCTAGGTTATTACGCCCTATAAACACCCCCTAATTTGTCCACTATAAATCAGTTAATAAAATACAGGAATCAGGATTATTTCACCCACTATAACAACCTAAATTAATGGGTTTTTTATTAGCAAAGAATATTTCTACAGCCTTACTTTGTTAACTTAACAATATTCCCCCTAAGTTATCATCCATAAGTATATTTCATTTAATAATATGGGCTGAAACAATTAAACAACNTTATTATTAACTAAAATAATAAATAATATCTCATTCTTTAATTTAGATTTTCCGGGCTATACCTGCTTTTTTAAGAAATTTTAACAGCCCATCCACTGTAGAGGGGTTGTTCCCAAGGTATAATTATACAATCGCATAAATTATATGTGTATATTATATGTGTATAATATCTCTTCAGGTGCTAGTACGGCATTGTGTACACCTATAAGCAGTCGTTATATGTTTGAGAAAGTATATGTGTTACAAATGTACATCCATTTGTTTTGGTAAAGGTTATAATGATAACATGTAGAAGTTAGTACCGAAGTTTACCAGAATAATGTTTGTAATCAAATATGTACCTTATAGAAACATCTGTGGTCATGGGAATTAATATTATTTATGAATATTATAGTGATGCAAATACTAAGAATTATGAACGAAATATATGTGGAGTTCGACAGCAGCCATTGTAGAGAGAGGACGTGTTTTGTTAGCTCTCTGCAATTGTTTCTTTTGAAGTGATTAAAAGTGTTCAGGTGTTAACAAACTAGTCACAGTTAAAGATGTAGCCAGCCTGAAGACGTTGACGAAGTTTCGAGGAATATCACCGAGGAACAAGCCCACAGCAAGTGAGTAAAATACTCAATTATTTTTAATAGCGAGGCGCATACAGGCAGACGTGCTTGGTCAAGCACGTCCCCTCCAGCTTCAAGCCAACCGGCTGTTATCGGCCGGCTTACACTATCGGCTAAGCAGATTAAGTAATCTCTGCTTGGTCCCCCGGCTTAGCGATAAAGAGCAGTAAATATTTATATTTACTGTTGTTTTTTTTTATTATTATTTACGTAATGAGTGATGCTTACCATTAAAAAAAAATAGCGATGAAAGGAAAGCGCCAGGTGCCAACACAGCAACCTCCAACCAGGAACCCACGCCCCACTTCAAGGACCATCCAGTCTGGAATCTCCTACAGAGCCGCACTAAGTGGACAGGGAGCGACCCCACAATCGACCAACCAGGAGCCACAACTCAGGCTGAGATCGTTGTCACGGGGCAGACACCAACCTCAGATTTAACAGCCACAGGCGGACCAACCCAGACAAGAAGCGCCTCTTCCTCAACGACAGCCACCCAGGAGAGAGCGACCTGCCATCTCCCATGTTCCTCCATCACCAACTTTGATCTCCAAGCCATGCTCCATTCCTTCTTCTCCGATTTCCGCGCCCTCCTCACCCCTCTTATAACCCTACTGACAACAGTACTGGATAAATTGACTTCCTCACCTATCTTAAAATGAGTCCTTCCAATTCTAATTCCTTCTCCGTCCTCCTTTGGAATGCTAACGGCATCCAAACACACACAAACGAACTCAAACTGACACTAGAAGATAAAGGTATAGATGTACTATTACTTACTGAAACACGACTAACTAAAAATAAGAAACTCTACATACCAGGCTACACAACTTACAGAACTGATCACCCAGACGGACGGGCTCATGGTGGAACTGCGCTCCTCATTCGCACTTTCCATACTCATCATTTGATACCTTCCACTCCTACAGACTCCCTCCAATCCACATCAGTGTCTATCCATACTACCACTTCTCCAATTACCCTTTCCTTAGTGTATTGTGCACCTAACAAACCTGTCACCTCAAGCCAATTCCAAGAGCACTTTAAATACTTAGGTCCCCGTTTCCTCTCTGGTGGAGACTATAATGCGAAACACCTTCAGTGGGGCACGAGAGCGACCAACTCCCGTGGCCGTGCTCTGTATAATGCTATTTCCTCTCACAATTTCTCTACTTTATGTGTGACTTCAGTCATGGAAATGTGAACTTAGGGACAGGACTCGTGACCTCCTGGGCTTTAATTTAACTGTGTGTGGTATCGACAGGCTCCTCTACCCAAAAAAGTTTGGTTAATAAATAAACTGACTCCCACTCTGACGGACTAAGCTGACACTTACTTTCTTTATTAAGTCATTTCTGAGAATGACTTAGTCGAGAAAGAAGTAGACACTTATTGGCCTCCAAAACTGATCAAGTAAACTGCCATACCATCCTAATCCACTAGCACAGACCATGTCTTTCAACTCCAACCCCTACAACCCTCCCCGTCGACTCAAACGAAGATGGCCCCGTGACCTCCTGGGGACATAATCTGTAAATAATTTGAGAGTGGTGTCATTGGTCACCTTCTCTCCTCATTTAATTGATATTGTATGTCATTTTTTTTCTCTAATTCATTGTGGTGATCAAATTACAAAATGTTTTAATTTAACAGAGTGTAATAAATAAATAAAAAGTTAATAAATTTAAAAAAACGAAATATCATGGTATAACTTAGATACAAAAATTTGAGTTCTTCTTTGAGAGTGGTGTCATTGGTCACCTTCTCTCCTCANATATATATATATTTATATATTTACCATTTCATCTTCCGGGTTGGCCCGAGTTAAATTGTTGTTATTTGCCGAGCTTTTGCACATGATGTGATGGCTTCTTCATTGTGACGAAGCCTACGTGAACAAGTTATATATTGTTTCATATTTTTACCGCGCTGAGGGATTGCAGATGTAGATATATTTTTAGCCTCTGCTGCGGCACTCACTTCTCCAAAACATTGAATATACAAACATATTTATCAATAAAGGCTAATATCTATCTATCTAATAATGTTTACTCTATGGAAAGGTAAAGGAACTTATAAACTTTAAAATACTGTGTGATCTTAAAGTATTTGTGCACGGATTTAAACTTTATTGTACATATATCATGGCAACATACATTATTATTACTAATGTGTTCATGTGTACATTACGTATTTTAAATTAATGATAATGAATGACATTTTGAATATTATTATGTACTACATCAAAAATAGATTTATTTTTAAAGCTATTTTTGTACAATTAAAAACAATTGTTTCTTAAAAACAAGTGACAAGGCCGACGTAATATTCATTTTTATGAATAATATATAAAATATACATGATCAATACATAAATAGTATATTGTGTTTTAAACTGTAACACAATATTATAATAATAAATCAATAACCGTTTAAAGGTATAAAGAGTAAATTAGCATTCAAAAATTCAAATAATATATTTAAGTTATGCCAACAGCCTACCTTAAATAGAGTTTTCAATAATAATCAATAACTAATTAATTATTTATCATTAAAAAAATGCACGCTTGATCTTCATTCAACTTAAAATTTACAATTTTTTTATTTAATTTATAAAATAGAAGTCACTATCTTTAAAAAAGGAAATTTGAGTACATAAACTAATGTATTTCATATAAATTACTAGAATTAAAACCCAAAAGTTAATATGTACTATTACTGAGTATAAAAATATTTTTCCCATTAAAATACATCAAAACGTTGAATTTCATGTTTATTAAAATGAAGTATTACATTATACTAATCAATAACATTAATCAAGGCCTTTCGAGCATTAAAGGGTAATTTTATTCATTATATTGAAATCAATTTTTAATTTAAAAATGCTAATTACTATTAAAGTATTTCATAGTTAGATAAGTTGAAATATAAGACATAAATTTACTAGGCTACTTAAGTAGAGATAACATCAGACAACTACAGATGACTAGCATAAACATCATTCTCCAATATACAAGTTGTTTTTATTGCAATTGAAATTCAAGTTACATATAATAATAATTTTTTCATGCTGCAAGTACAATTATTTCTTTATACATTCTAACAAATTATTGTTATCACTTCAACACTCCAGCAGTATGTCAAGTATTTAACAATTTTAGAGTTTATGTTAGCGATAATTTTCGTAAATATATTTTAGTTCCTTGGGTTTCAAGCTCATTTTACTACCATACTCATGGAATTCAAAATATAAACGACGCCCCATGGACTTGTACAATTTCACAGTGCAATTTATCTTTATAACATTATTGAAATTTCAAACAAAAATTTAAAATCATATTTACAAGTATATTACATTGAGAAAGCCTTGAGAAAAGTCTTGATGAGATTTGAGTAACATTCTTGTTAGCACTGACTGTGTCCTTACCTGGCTCCCTGTGGAACCTACTCCTGTGAATTATCCTTCCACTGACTGATATACTCCTTTTGTAGATATAACTAGTCGTCACAAGAAGTCCCGTTGCTGGTCTCATCTGTTCGGCGAGTAGGATTGTACGAAGCATATCTTTCGAATAACAGCTGATTTATAGTCTTTGTTGGACGCTCATGTCAATCCCTGCTGAAAGGTGTACCCACAGTCATTGTGGATTTTACCTTCACATACTAAATTCTGTTAAACATCTAAGTGCAAAAGGCACAACGGATTCTTTCAAATAAATTAGTTTAAACCCTTTTCGTAGTCTGAGTGATGTCACTCGACGTTTGCTATTAAATCAATTTTGGACTTAAAACAGTTGCATCAGTATCTTATCTGGGTTTCATGTCATGAAAATGTGAACCTAGGACAGGACGTCCTCTATCGTCTTCGTGATAGCCCTGAAGATGGCATACTATGTAAGCCAAAACGTTGGCAGATAATTTTAAAAAATACTTTCTTTTTGTAATTTGTATATTGTGTATATATACACATATGTATATTAATATATAATCACAATCTCATAAGCAGCATATGGATATTCTTAAAGTAAATGTTAATATTATAACTCTAATTGCTCTTATTTTCCATACTATCTAAGATACAGGATACATTTGGTTGATTTTTGTTCAATTTATATATGAAATAAAAACTAACACAGTTTATCTATGATATCATTTCAACTGTAATCTTTGGTGGTGCTTCTTTTAGTCTAACGTTAAAAACTTTTTCAAAGTCCTCAGATTCTAGCTTTGTTCTAGAGATGTCCTTCGTTTTATTCACATATAACTCATATGACGTTCCATGTATTCTTTCCTTGCTGCATTCTATATCTTCGAGATTATCTTCATTATTAACTTCACATTTATCGTCCCGATGTTTTATAATCTCTCTATGATCCCCCAGGTCTAGTTTCGGCAGCATGCAATCCTCTTCCTTCTCCTCCACTAGGGTCGTTAGGTCCGTCTTGTTGAACGTCCTCATCATCTTGATCAGATTGCCCTCTTCGATTTCTTCCATAGCTCTGGAGTTGTCTTCGATCCCTTTGAGCGATAAGTCCTCTTCGTCGAGCATCTCCAGGAGAGAGCATTCAAACTCCCTGAGCGACTCGGTTATGGAAGAACGTCTCGATGTGCAAACCCCTTCTGCATCTGTCGCACTGGCTATGTCTTCCGCGCTCAATGCACTCGACGTCACCTCCGCTGCTTCAACGGTGCCAGATAGATGTTTTGAGGCTCCGGTGGACGTAGTTAACATCTTGCTGGACTCGGCTTCAGTTCGACTTCCTTGGGACTCTGCAACATCAGACTGCTTGCTCGGGGATAAAGCGATTTCGCTGAGTTCTGGAGTCTTGAGGAAGGCATCCTCTGACTCTTGATGTGCTGGCTTTACCTCTGGTTCCGTCTCCCTGGACTTGAACCTCTTATCAGTCTTCGTTAAGTCCATGATATCTGCGCTCTCGTCGAACAGAAGGTCTGACAGATATTCCTTTTTCTTATCACAGACAATATTTTCCCCATTTCTTACAGGATCATTTGGAAGACGTTCCATGAAGTACATCTAAAAACAAATTAAAAATAATATAATCAAATAATCTACCAAAGTAAAATTTACAAAAAGAAAAGAAAACCTACAAATTATTTATTAAATGATAATTTTATTATATATCTAAAATTATATTTTAATATGCATTTTCCGATGATACTAAACCTTATTAAAGAAAACTATTTAAGCGATACAATTATAAACTTTGACATAAAGATGGTGAAAAAATTCTAGATATTATATTTTTCAATTTAATTAGCTGTTTAAATTTAACAAATACGTCGTTTCAGTCTTATTAAGATCACTAATTAAATATAGGATAATATTATGCAAAAAAAAAATTAAATCACAAGCCCATTAAAAATTTATCTTGGCAATTAATTTATGATATTATATAACAAACACGATTATAATGCAGATTATCTTGCGAATACAAAATTTTTTAATGATTTTATATTTAATTGTACATATGTATTATTAGAATGTAGGTGAGCTTTTTCACTTTTCATGAAATAATGATATATTACTTTTAATGATACATAATCCATTAATTATATGACTTTCGTGGCATATCCTAATATTCTAATGCATAGTTAGATTTCTTCAAGTAGTCTGATATAAGACTTTCAAAAAGTACTCAACAATTTGGGAAATATAACTTATTAAAATTTTAGTTAAATACTAATAAAGGTTACTATAAAGTTTGCCAGCATACTTTACATACATGTGTTAAGTTGCAACATCAGTAAATTATCATATTCCATTTAAGTAAATGACCATATTCGTATATTGGAACCTTGGCATAATAATTTCTTCCAATGAAATATTAATCTAAATTCATTGATGAACTTGAATTAAATATTTTATAAGTTGGTTTATTTGTTCCTTCAAGATCTGACTGAATGTTTAGTCGTTGAGTAATGCGCCTGCAAAAAATTTAATGGAAGCCAACATGACGTGTTTTGCAGGTCAAGGAACGCAATTTAGAAGGAGACGATTGTTTCTATATTATTATTTTAAGAGTTGTAAATATTTTTAGCACAAAATCAAGCCTTATTAGGCTTTTTTAGTATGGTTCCTATGGTAAGGGATCATTCCATGTGAATGAATGAAGTTAAATATATTTAATTTTAATTTTTTAATTTAATCACAAATAAAATAAATCACACTTTGTAAGATAGTCAGTTAAAATTGTTTAATTAGTAAATTAGATTGAATTTGTTTGTTGTTTATTCTTGGTTTAATTAGAAATTGAAATTAAAAAATAAACAATAAAATACTATAAAAACCAATAATTATTAAGAAAATAAAACTATCTGTCCCAGCCAGGAATCGAACCTGGATCTCCTGCTATCCGGGCCGGTGTACTTTCCAGTTATACTACCAGGACTTGTTAGTTGTCTTATTCAATTCCCTCTACCTAGCAAGAGTCTACCCTACGAGAAAGGCGAGAACTTCGTCTTGTACTCAAGGAAGCTGACATTGTCATACATTGTCATTAAATGACGAGAGTCGACAAAATGTATGACAATGTCAGCTTCCTTGAGTACAAGACGAAGTTCTCGCCTTTCTCGTAGGGTAGACTCCCGCTAGGTAGAGGGAATTGAATAAGACAACTAACAAGTCCTGGTAGTATAACTGGAAAGTACACCGGCCCGGATAGCAGGAGATCCAGGTTCGATTCCTGGCTGGGACAGATAGTTTTTTAATTTCTATTCCCTCTCAATAATTGTTTGAAATTTTCGTGGGATAAAATACCACAACTAAATTAAATATTTATAAAAACCAATAACTTTATTTGGAGCTTTTACAATAATTTTCCCGAGTTATGTAATAATGTGTACCTATTCACTGATGACTAAATATTGTTCTACTTCCAGGTTTTTTTGTTGTTTTTTTTTAATTAATAATGTTATTCCTTGTTTTTCATTTCAAAATACTTGCGTTCTATAGATTTTTATTTAAGTAAATGATTTTTGTTAAATTAATAGAATTACGAAGGCTATTAAATTTATTTAAAATGCATTGTCATATCCAGTTATGTTCAGTAGTGACGTCGTTTGGTAAAACTGAGTCACATAAATTTTTAAGGTTTAGACTATTGAAATATTAAAGTTATTCAAAATTAATTTCCTTTCTTTACTTTTCTTCGGATGTTTATCCTAAATGACACTGCATACAGATAATCTAACACACTAATTTTTGCTTATATTTCAATAATGAATTGTGTTTCTTACCAACAGACAATATTTTATATTATTAAAAGTTCTTAGTATAAACTGTCCCGATTACATGTTTTTAAGCCTTGTTATTTAAAATTGTATACATTTGAAAATAAAAAATAGTAGTTATATACGAAATAAAATAAGAAGTTCGTTAAGGAGTGAGGTACAAACAATATGATTAGAATATGATCTGCCATATCAAGTGTAAATAAAAAAAAAAAAATTTTTTAAATAATGTGACCTAACTGTGATGCTTAGAGAATTTAAACTGAAAATACTGTTTATCTATGGTTAAAGCAAGATATAAGCAACATTCAAATAAAACAGCCATTACATATATAAGTCGTTATTACCTATCGACCTCTCATTTCTACCATTTTAATACAAACTCATGAGACCTACATATATCTCTGTCCTCTTTTAATTTTATCAAACTTTCTATTATGAAATAATGCTAATTACATTTATATAAATACTATATAATACAACTTCAGACATTTTTAAACAATTTTTAAGGACTTTAATCGGAATCTAAAAATGTAGTCCGTCGATACATCTACAAATATGTGTGTGTGTATTTTCTTAATATGATTTAATATGTAATAGAAAATGACGATTTCTGTCATATAACTTACCACATCTCTGTCTGTTCATTTGAATCTATAATTCTATAAGTGCAATTGTGTGTATTGTATTTCAGCCCTGATGATGACTTACAAGCTAAGTCAAAACATCAGCAATATCCTTTGTTTAATTTTCTAATTTAATTTTTCTACTTTAAAATATTTTATTTAGACTATAGTTTTGATTTGAACTCGTGCTATTGCTTTCAGAATAGGTGTATTTCATGTAAAGTAATAGCAAATTGAATAACATTTGGAACCTGCTTTGGAAACATTTGATGATTATAATAGTTCTCTGGTGTGAAAGAGGAAGTTGGTGCGAAGCCTAATTGCGTTGAGCGAAACAGGAGAGAGATAGCGCTCCAGGTGGCTGAGACAGGAGTTGGCTAGAACGCTACAAGTTGGTAACAAGCAGCGAACAGAGAGCCGCGTATGAAATAATACAGGAGAGGGATGTTGGCGCCCCCCACCCCTCGACAAGGAACGCCCTCAGTCTGTCCAGGGTGGAAGTCAGAGAGGAGCAGACAAAGGAGACAGGTGATGTTTCTCTCAAGGGATGTGGGAGCGTTGTTGGAGGCTTTCTTCTCCCAGACTAACTAGCATTCCTCAGCCCTGAAGCCTTTGCAGAATAGCCAGTGTACTCACAGTAGCCACTACTCAAATACCGCTTATTGGTAGATGGAAGAAGGCTCAACCTGAAGATCATTTTCCATGCCTACCAAATCTTCTACAGTTCTTTGGCAGAATAAGTTTGAAATCCTATAATATCTCAAGTTATTCCACCAATCAATGATTCTTTTCAAAGAGCCAATGGGCACTGAGGATTAGACCAGCTTTCCCACTTGAAACATAACAGGGTGTTGCCGAACCCATCTAAAGAACAACCCTCCCACTACATTAGCTTCCTAGACGCTGTAGGTAAATTTCACTTCCTCGTCTACAAGTAAAGGAGGTAATTCCATATACGTTTGGACTATATGAAGCTCCGTATCACAGGAGTGTCAACGCTTTCATTCGTCCCTTTCTTCCGTTAATACATAATTAATGAACGACTTTTAATGGAGTGTAGAGAGTAACTATCTAATTTCCGAGGGCCTAAGATAGACCTTTAAGATGAAAACCTTTGTCCAGAAAATGAGAATTATTGTGTGTACTATTTATAATCTACCAATCTTACATAGTTGAAAATTATTTCAAAAACGACTTTAGTTTTTTATTTATTTATTACAATGATAGTTGTGGGCTAATCTTCAAATTTCATCCAAATATTTTTAACAGTTTGGTTGCCGAGGTAGGGAAAATCGATTACTGACCTTTGAAGGGTATGGAGTATACTTGGAGAGCTGTTTTTATTTTATTTTTTTTACCTAATTTTTGATTAATTCAATTCTAGATTCGTTGTATGTCTTGTTATGAAGACAAATTTAACAAAGAATGAAAATGAGGTTCCCAATTTTTCTCCCTTAAGAATATNAACAATGTGTTACTATACAATGTGCATAAATAAGAATAATATTTAACTGTATTTATTGTTGGAAATTAAAACGACTCATGTCTCATGATGTCCCGTCATCTCAATGCTTAATCACAGCTAATAATAACTTCTTTTTTTTTTTTTTTTTTTTACAAGGTTTTGCGTTTTCTTATCAAGAGTCCCATTACCAAGCATCATGACTGTAACTATTTGTAACTGTACCAAGCACTTGTAGACTTTAATTACTATGCACAAAATTACAACAGCAACATTAAAATTTAAAAATTAACATATTAACCAATTAAAAAGATTAAATAAATATAGGTCCAAAATAAACAGAAACTTGGATAAATTCGAATAAGTTCTTCGTGTGGAGCTGTTAGTCGGACAGCTTTATAGAGGAGTCCCTCTCGGATCTAAATTGCACTGAGAACATGTTAGCAGTCATGGGAATAGTCAGGGCGAACCAAGACCAACAAGATCGAATCCATCAGTGTCTCGTAGGCTGCGCGATGGTTAATACTCATCCGCTTTAATTTCTCTTCAGAAACTAAGAGATTATTTTAATAATAATAATAATATATCAGGGAACCAACTTATGGTCATCACATTAGTGTCATCCTTTAATGACGAAATATCCCAAGATTTATTGCACATCTTGGAATGTTCGGTAATTAAAATGCAGTTAAGTACTGTATTTAATCAAATCTAAGTTTAAACCTCTGAAACACTTATATTTAATTGAAAAGCTCAAACCTGGAAATCAAAAATGTCTTCTTGTCCGTGGGGTATATCCTCGAGTGATACAGTGGACGCCCTCGAGTCCTTTCCAACGAGATAGGGCGCAAACTCCACCGACCTTGAGCGACGACGTTTCTGCCTGCAACGGCGCTTAAGACGTGGCGGTGGGAGAGGATCTGTCTGGGCCCAGCTGTCTGTCTTCGTTACGGGGCCCCTGATGTCCGTCAGCCCGTACGTCCTGCACATATCGCATTTCACACATCAAAACCAATTTGAATACTCCTCGTTTACTAGGAATACTTTATTTGTGAACTTCTATTTAAAGAAAACTGTGAAATCTGAAGGGACCTCTAATCAGCTTTACTATATCTTATTAAACAGAAGTTAATATCGAATGTGAAACACACGTTCTTCATGACGAATATCTACCAATATGACTTTGTATTACAGGAAGCCTTCTAACGGCATTCCACAGGACTGTCGAACTCCGACCATCAAGTCCTGGGCCCATGACCTCGTCAGTTACCATCCCAACCATTTACATTTCACCCCAATCATAATGGTATGGTCGAGCAAAGCCTTACTCAGCCCTGAAGGAGTCCTATTCGAGCTAGGTAACCAAAGTGTTCTTGGCAACGATTTAGCATCGATCCACATCCTGATCCTCTATATACCGTTTGGTCAACTTTGACTTAATATAGCACTAACACTGATGAGAATTGGAGGCTCGTTCTCTGAACTGGGCAACGAGTTATTTTAGGTTCTGTGGACTGTATGTGGAAAAAGGAACGAATAACTATAGGTAAGAAAATGAAATAATCTTAATATAATTAAATAAATGAACATAAATTTTAAATGCTGTAGAGCCAGAAATGTATATTGGACTTAGTTAATTTTGAAATATTCTTCAATTTTTAGTTCACAACTTGAAGTGAGATCAATGAATACAAAATTAATATGAATAAAAATTATAATGTATTCAATATGCACATCAATTACCTCTTTTGGAAAAAGTTTTATTCATAACGATTCCAATCAAACTTTTTGTTTCTATACATTTTTATATTTTTTTTTTTTAATTCATTAGAAAGTTTTGTCACTTTTAATGATCCATAATTATTTGAAAATGTTATACTTTCCTCATTAAGCCCTCTCATTTTTCCGAGAACCGAGAAAAAGAGTGAAAATTAGACTGAAAGTTACTAAAGTGTAAAAATTAGGTCTTTCTTCGAAAAAATTAAGTATTTGAGATAATTCATTATGAGGCGAGAAGAGTATTTTTAATTGCTTCAACCCCAGAAGACAACTTTACACCGGTAGGTAGAGGAAGAACGGTAAAAAAAAAATCTACCCCAGAAGACATGTATCTAAAATAAATTTTCCAATAAATTTGTCCATTGAAAATATGGAAACTGTTTGAAAATGGCTCCATCATAGGCAGATACTGCTACACACAATCCTTAATAGAAATATGCTATTGAGTTAGATCGGTCCAATCAAAATTAAAATGAACCCTCCGATATTAAATGAGATTTGGTATTCACGTAGGCTTCGACGGTCGTCAGAAGTATTTACCGTTTCTTCTTCCGGGTTGGACCGAGTCAAATTGTTGATAGTTGCCGAGCTTTCGCACATCATGTGATGGCTTCTTCAGGGCTGAAAAGAGAATGAATGTTTTTCTCTTTTCAGCCCTGAAGAAGCCATCACATGATGTGCGAAAGCTCGACAAATAACAACAATTTGACACGGTCCAATCCGGAAGAAGAAACGGTAAATACGGATTTGGTATGTTTCAAAAGGTATAAGATCCGAAAATAGAATATAAAAATATTTCACTTTCTTGTATGTTGAAAAATCAGTTTTTAATAGCATCAATTATTAAAAAATTGTACAAAACTGATAAATAATGTTAGCTTTATGGGATATTTAAATAATCTTTCTTACAGTGGTTAACAACACTGAGGTCCATAAGTGTAGCCGTCCCTTAATTTCAATTATCAATATTTTAACTCATTGTTAAGCCTCTACCGTTTTCTAGTTTTTATAAAGTTTAACTCACAAACAAAATTCTCGAAACGACAGC
>KZ807124.1:94796-99501 GCA_000696205.2 Oncopeltus fasciatus
GTAGAAATCTGGGGTGCCGCCAAGCCTTCCAACATCCAAAGAATCCAGTCCTTTCAGTCTAAAACCCTCAGAATAATAGCAAATGCTCCCTATTACGTATCCAATTAATCTCTTCACCACGATCTTAATATCCCTTTTGTTTAAGATCTTATTTCTTCCCGCTTCATCTTTTTGAGAGTGGTGTTATTGGTCACCTTCTCTTCTCATGTGATTGATGTTGTATGTCATTTTTACCTCATTTTGATCAAATTACTAAATGTTTTTATTTAACAGAATGTAATAAATAAATAAAAGTTTAATAAAAATAATTTACAAAGAGGCTTCAAGATTTTATTAATCTCTGTCTTTTATCACTTATCACTGTAGCACAGCACAGGCTGCGACCAGCCCGACTACTAATCACTGCATAGAGGGCCGCTGGCGAGCTGCTTCTACAACTTTGTAGAAGGGTCGAGGTGGGCCTAAAAGATTCTTATGAAAAAAGATAAGATTCTCAGTAACTCTACTTCCCTTCTCTGACCAAAGGAAGCACGTATTATCCTCCAATTGGCCCCTTCTCGTTCAGGTCTGGTCCTAACGCCTCCTACTTCGGCAAGCTTTATCAATCTATAAACACATAGCAGTTATAATAGTTATAATACTAATGGTGTCAGATTTGTGCTTCAAGTTAACTCCTAGGATTCTAAAATGTTTCTCAAATAATTTTATAAGCCCACTTCAAAATTAGATGTCTTTAGAAAACTGATAAAAAATTGATTTTTAAATAAAACAAAATTTCAGAACAATATTGTACGAAACTGATCTATACTTTTACTCAGCATTAAAAGAAAATGTTCGAAATTATTCTAGAACTAAGTTGACAATTGATAACTACAGCTTCTGGGTTACAATTATTTTTCCTATGTTTAGAAGATTACAACCTATTTCATTTGAATGAACTGTAATTCTTTAAAAATACAGATTGCATTACTTTCCAGAATAACATTTTAATATTACTTCAATACATTTAAACTAAATTCCGCCAAATACTGATCTATCTCTACCAATTGTCTTAAGGATGCAGATTTTCTCCCCCTCCCCACTTCTTAGTGGCTCAATAACAAAAGCATACTCTTATTACAGTATGCTTTTGTTAGTGAGCCATTAAAATCTTTTACATAACATTGAATTCTCACTTCTATCGGTTCTAATCTTGTGGGGAGCAGATGTGCTTCTACAGATCTGTTAGTGAAGAAATACTGGAAGTAACCAAGAGTACTTGAAAACCTGTCGACCCCAAGCATTTAGAAAGAAGGCCGTACTTCTAGATATCTAATGTACCATCGATAACAAGTGGAGAACAATAATACATTAATTAATATTTACAATTTATATTGCTTAAACATAATCGTTGATAAATTATAACAAAGAAATATGAGCGATATATTTTTAATAAAAATAAAAGCTCCAACCACTCGAATACATTTTCTAACCAGATGAGCATTAATTTAATTTCCAGCTTTATAGTTATGCTACAGATTGGAAATTTATATTTGAATAACTGAAATGAATTACTACTCCGATGCACTGTAGCTTCAAAGGGTGAGTTCTTCAAAGAGAAGATATTGTTACGTGCTCCTCATTTAAAATTTCATAATAACACCTAGTATATTTTATCTGATTAGTTGGTAGAGTAGTACGCTTACTGTTGGTTTTTATCAATTTTTTTTTTTTTGTTTCATCTTTCTTTAGAAAGCATAACATAGTTAGATATATTAATTGAAGTAGCATTTTCACCCAGGTCATTTCCGCCTCTCGTATAACAATGTGTTACTATACAATGTGCATAAATAAGAATAATATTTAACTGTATTTATTGTTGGAAATTAAAACGACTCATGTCTCATGATGTCCCGTCATCTCAATGCTTAATCACAGCTAATAATAACTTCTTTTTTTTTTTTTTTTTTTTTGAGGAAAAAATACCCTGAAACTCAGTCTTAATTGCTATTGCGTGAAGGATACATTTTTTTGTAAGATGGTGTTTCTATTATTTTTGTACTTATTTCTTAAAGGTCGACCAATTTCTTTTTAATTTTTCCTCCTTCAAATGGTTTATTTGAGCCAAGTATAGTTATCATGAAAAAGTTGCTATCAAAGGTGTCATTTTAAATGTAAATTTTGTTTAATTGTAAATATTATATTTTTACCATAATATATTTGGTGAGTAGGTAATCTAATATAGTTATAAGAGCTGAAAGTCATTAAATCGTGGCGGAGAATGGCTAATTCATAAAGATCTTAAACATAAATTATTGAATTATTGCAACAACAAAAAAGTGACGTGACACACTTATCTCAAAATATTAAAATGGAGCTGTTAAATTGGCGCAGCGAATTACAATAATGTCTAATAGGCTTTCATTAAGATATAAAATCTAGTGTCATGGATGTTAGAATATGGTGTCTACACCTTGATATCCCCTCTCCCATAATTCTATGCGATTGCTTGGTACATTGAAAAAACTAGGAAGTCTTGATATAAATTTAATATAGTTTAAATGAAAAAATTAATTCAGAGGCAGCCATAGGCCAATTATTTTTATTTATAGTTGGTTATATTGTTAATTTTCTATTTTAATTAATGTATCTTATTTGAAATTAATTTTAGTAGTTCAATCTAAAGTTGAGTGCACTCCAGTCTTCTGTCTTATAAAATAAAATTAATCTAATAATATATTAATTATATAATTATATTATATTNTCTAATAATATTTAGAGATGCCAAGAAACGTAACACAAATGACCTTTTGAAACAAAAACCAGCTCATGTTTACTATAACAATCAAGAGAGAAAACGTATTGTCACCCACGAGCTTCTTTCTATGTCATGTAATCCCATAAGACTCATGATTTTTTTTTTTTTTTTTTTTTCAATAAACAAATGTGTGTTGAATTTCTTAGCTCTGAACCAATAGTATGGCAGGAAATGTCTTCTTCTCACGCATGACATTTAAAGCTATCCCACCCTTTTATTTACGCCCCATTCGGTTTTCGACGCAGCGCCGAGCTATTGGGAGCGTTGGAGTGGCGCAAGGCGCGCACTTGCCACATCATTGTGCGCAATCTCTCTTTCCCAGCACACTTATGTACCGAGCTCAAGAAACTTCCCTCAGACCATTCAGTAAAGACGTAGATACTTTCCCAGGAGAATTATACTCCCATTTTCTTTTTTCTTTTTTAATAAATAAACTTATAGTTCTTTATAAAGAGTAAAAGTGTACTAAGTTCACCTCTCACTGTTCCTGGAGTTTATTACTTCTAGGAGGAGAGTCAGAATCGTATTTCTCCAGTCTCAGTTGCAGCAGTAAAAAGTTTATAAGTTAAAGAAGTATAACATAATTTGTATTTGGATGAAACGATCGTAAACTAGATACTGGAGAGCTCCGGTTTCCGTATGGCCATAAGTTATTAAATAATTTGAAATTTTAAATAATTGTTCTTATAAATAAGTTCAGCATACCTCATTCTGAGGCTTTGGAATTTAAGGCCCTTTAACTGACAAAATATATTTAAATTATTTAAAAACAAAATTAATATATTACAATTTCAAGCATTGTCCAAAACTCATAATTTCAATATCGTCATTTTTATTTTTTTATAAGTTCAATAAGTTAATAAGTGTAAGATGTAATTCTCCAACTTATAGTTTCTTTATAGAATTTATTCGAATACCGCTTGTTATTTACGAATGTAACTAAGATGTCACCCATCTTCCTCTATTCTTCCATCTCCTACACAATGGACTTTAGTGACCACTATGGTCATGCTTCCATGCATTTCCACGAGAAAATTTGTGAACTATATTTCCTTCTAACTATAATTACGATAAGTAATTAGCTTATATTACGCAGCTCCTGCGTGACGAAATTTCTCCTTTTTTTTTCAACATGAGAACGATATCTGAACCTTATAGAAATAACTTTACTTCTAATTATTATTGTTTGGAAATTCTACAGCTATTGCACCTAACAACCAGCCAGGATAACTAGATAATTGCTGGAACTTTACGTGTGGGCGAAGCTGTCTGATGGGCGACTGCCGTGGTTTTGGAGTCCTACCCTTGAAAAGGCCGTGTATTGCGTCAGATGAATACATGTGCTGATTACGCCCTACAAAGCCCGATCGTGAGAGGAATATCACTCTTCAGAAGAGAAATACCAAGGAAGAGTGACGAGTGACCTTCTATAACTGTGACCTAATGTAACAGTTCCATCTCAGTCATCACCTCCTGAGGTTTTATTTGAAGTATCATTTACTTTCCTCAATCACTGTTCTCAAGAACACTTTCGTAGCACACTGCTAACGCCGACTATCTCGGTTAGGGCTGAGATAGAACACACGGAACTGTGCAGAAGAAGTAGCGGGTATTAGTTCTGGGGTCGCAGAGAGGCAGGAAGCAACCCCCGCAGGAAATGCTAATCCCGTCCGAAGTCCCTGCTATAACTCACCCTTCTTTCACTCCCACTCCTGCAAACGGCGGCCATTAACTCCCAAGAGAATTTATTAAAAATTAATTAACCTTATCGCTCATGATTTGTGCCTCAGATCTACTACCACGCCTCCTAGATGCTTATTATTGAACTCTGTATTCTATTTATATACTTTATTTTTATATTATTAATTTTTATATTATTATTAATTTATATATATATAATTATTGTTA
>KZ807124.1:104287-114376 GCA_000696205.2 Oncopeltus fasciatus
ATATAAAGTGTGCTATTCCGTCGAATAAGCCGATTTCTCAAAAATTATTTAGGTTTATAAATATTTTCAATATGAGGTGAAAATTTTCTAATTTCATTTATTGTAAGACCAGTAACGGGCCATCACTAAATTCCATGTTTAACTATTGTGGGGAACAATAATAATAAAGCTGGCAAGAATTATGGAATACTTCACAATCTGTTATGAAAAGTATAACTAAAAATACATATTTATAAAAATTAAGAAGATAAACTATTTATTAATAATGTGCAGCTTTTTCTTTTTTTTTTTTTTTATTACAATACGAAAATTAAAATTTGTGAAATTACAAAAAGACAAAACTTTTATTCGGTTACTTAATAGTTTCAATGATAAAAACAAACCAAAAAAAAGCGAACTGTGATAAATAAAATTTGTATCTGCACGAATCCCAAGCCCCCCATCGAGTGTAACGATATGGTGAAGGATAACAAGATCTAAGTTAGCGAGTACAAGATCTGCAATTTCAGCAAGTTTCAGCTTGCAATTACTGACGTTTTCAGGTATTAATATTGCCTAAATAGGATTTAAATTTCGATCAAAATATAACTGCTTAAAGCAATTTTAAACCATGTTCAGATTAGGCTTAACCGGAACCACAAAATTAGTACGAAATAGTTTAGAGAAGAAAGATGTGTGGAGATTTTAGCTTACCATTGTTGCGCACCTACGAAGCACCTCGCAGATAGGTAAGCGAGGACTGGCGGGTTGAGCCTCAAGTCGTTTACAGCAAGCTGCACCCATCAGTGAGGACTACAACCTGGCAGGGCGTTAGCGAGCATTACTTCCACGTCATTCTTACAGCCTGAAAATGGAGAAAACGTTTTAAAAACCAGTATGGACTCTTACTCATATAACTACTCAAAATATCCATGACAATTTGATCCGGTCCCCTCTCGCCTTAAAGATGGGAGCTTACGATGTGGGCCTAAACGACAGCAGATCATTTTGATTTTTTAATTATAAAATTGTATGTTTTGGACCGACCTTGACTAAACACCAACAAATTCTCTACTCATACTCAACATTGTGATTTGGCACCAGTGAAAAAGGTTTTTTAAGTTTAAATTTTTTTATAGTGAGATAGATTACAAAAAAACACAAAGTAAGTAGATAAGCGAGATGATAAAACCTTGGTCGAATGCTCAAGGATTCTTTGTTGGCTCCAATCATGGTGATAAGTGATTATGGGGCCTCTGTTACTGAATTCAACTTCGTGACCTCATGGTTAGCCCAATCCCCCATACTTCTAATAACTCAGTTAAGGCTAGTAACAATCCACTGGAGCACGAGAAGGTTGCTTGAGGTAACCTCGTACAGGCACTGTGTATTATCTATTTTAGTGGCGTTATTGACATCTGCATTTAAAAGACAGCTCCCTTAATTTAAAAAATATATCCCTTCAATGCGAGTCAGGAAGTAGTAGGAAATGGCTTGAAGCAGCATGACAAAACAATGCAAAACTTTGTATACGTTTATTCAGAAGGAGCGGTTCGGAGTGTTCTGTTCTAAGAGAATGCAGAGATAGTGGATCTTGTCGCTTCCAAGATAGTGGGATACATACGGCTCTCCATGTTTGATGCAAAGGACAGTTTTACCTCGCTTACACCTGCAACATACCATGTTGGAGTGTAGCCTAAATGATGGTAGCCAATGAAAACGATGCTAGTTTACAGCAGCAATCAAGTTCTTTGAAATATAGCAAACACAGAAATGCACCTTGTTCTCCATTGGAGAAGTACTTGCTTATGCCTGACATACGTTCATGTACCGTATGTGTATCCATCAGAGTGTATTCTGTAGAGTTCAAGCTGCACATATTGACCGATTCTCCAAATTTCCAGCAGTTTACTTCCAGCAAGTAACGGAAAGCGAGAATACCTGAACAAGAGGAATTGTAGAAAGGTCCTTGATTGACAAGAGAATGTCTTCGACTCTTAGAGCTGACCATATTCTGTTCAGTAACTCACTTCAGAAATGTCTCATTTGTCTTTTTGCGTTCCAGTGTCCGTAATGTCTAAAACAAATAAATTCGATATTTTAGTTTGTTTATCCCTATTTAACTCTTAAATGAGCTTTTGATGGCTGAAACCAATCATACAAGTAGGGTGAAAAGGAGGCTTCTGGCACACGCAAATGAAGAAAATGGCGGACACCCTGGTGTCCCCGACCCCGCGCTCGGGGTCTTACCTCTAGGCCTACCTAGATCCTATTTTTCGTTTCATTTTCTATATATACATTATATATATATACCTCTTTGGATCAGCGCTTGGGGTCTTACCTCTACCTCATCGCAGGGAATCCCCTCATCCCCTCAGTAGGCCTCACTATCTTCCTTTTTGAGGCTAAGCCTAGACAACTTACTTTATTATCTTTTAGATTTTGGATGAAACTCAGAATTTGCTATTTCTAGTAAATCTACAAACAAAAGAAATCTTCTGATTAAGCGCTGATCCCAAGCGACGGGCGATGAAATAAGATCAACCCTCTCTAATCAACATTCACAAGAATATAATAGATTAGGAGAGAAATTGTTCTGTTGGATTTAACACATAATTCTACCAACTTAAGTTTCAGTTCAAGTTACCGTTTTTCTTTATTTATCATAAGTAAATAAAATATAAAGTTGATTGTGGAAAGTCAGTATTTCCGGCATTCAGCTAAACATTTATTTAAAGAATTATGATATCCTTGAGTATCTTGAATACATCAAGTTGCTAAAGAGTGGTGATAGCTGGAAAGTTTCCTGTTTCTGGCGGCCATGTGCATCGGAAATTGACAGTAATGATAAAATGTCACCTATCTCCCACTCCCCTTCGAATGACTTGTATTTTTTCCCCATCGAGGTCATTCTCTCCGGTTTCTGAATCCCAGCACCAAATGCTACGTATCCGAATTAGTGAGAATATACTGCAACAATAAATCAATCATAAGCCAGAAATACGAATTAAGCTACTCTTCTCTCTTTCTCTCTCTATCTCTCTCTCTCTCTCTATCTCTCTCTCTCTCTCTCTCTCTCTCTCTCTCTCTCTCTTCCTCTTTCTTCTTTCTTCTTTTTCACTCCACTATTTTGTGATAATTTATGTTTTTATGTCTACAAATAATTTTTTATTTTCTAAATATTTTTTGTACGTACCTAAAAAATACATCTGAAACTATTGATATTGAAGATGAATACAATATTTAATGTAAAGATAACTCATATTGTTTTTATTGAATAAGTCGAATGATAGATTGTTTTCATTTGACTCAGATACCTGAAAATTTTAAAAAATTTATAATCAATTGCTCTGTAGCATGTGATTTGACCTCAAAAGTTTACAGATACCTTTATTGTTTCGTACACAACTTGCAAAGATCATTAATTTCTATTCTTTGCTTAATATATTGTTTTATTTTATAATAGATATAAGAAAACCACTAATATTTTGCTAAATCATTTTATATCATGATTATACATTTTTTACAGTAGACACAGTCGGTTCACAAAAATACAGATACTAATATATTATTTAAATAATTTAATATTTATCTCACAAACACACACACACACAAGATATGTGAGCGGGAATAAAATATAGATCCAACGTTAGAAAGGTTTGACCCATTCTTTAATTATGTATGTAGGACAGCCCCCACACAATAAAATTGGCATGATTTGAGAAATTAAGGATAAACCATAGATAAAAACATTTGCCAATAGTAAAGAGTTACTACCCTTTAAATTATTTGGATGAAACCTACCCTTATTTGCCGCTCTGTAGCAAAGATAGAAGTTGTTCACCCCCCCCCTTTAAGTTTAAATTTTTTTATAGTGAGATAGATTACAAAAAAACACAAAGTAAGTAGATNTGGCCCTTCAAAGTCCTGTGCGGGCCTACAAGGGTAGGAACCCAGGGTGGGGGATCTCTCTTACGGTTAACATTGAAACCTATAAATGGCGTCTTTAGGCGTTTTATCATGATTCCCACTGTTCCCAACAAACTGACCTTCTATTTATCTTCATTATTTTTTTTTATTCAAAAATAAACTGTCTTAAAGCATTCTCAATTTATCTTCGTCAAAATAGGTACTGGCATTAATGACTTATAGTTGGCAAGCCTTTTAAAAAAATTAATAAAACAATACAATTTTATTTTTTCTACCTATTCAAACGGTAAACTAGAGTCTTTAAATGCATAGAAGTCTTACTGATTCTCTAAAAGTGCAGATGTAAAATCGTAGGACAATCCGATTGGATAAATTTCATGATTTTGATAAAATTTAAAGCCTCAATTGTTCAATAGGGAAACAAAAAATTTTCCTGACTATATTTAGTTTTAGGGTAGTTTTGGACCTCTATTTCACTGTCTTTACGACAGTTTCATAGCTATAAAAAAATATATATATATATTTCTTATAAGGGGACTTCAAATACACTCGATATAATGACTTATACATAACAGATTATGCCTTGTATTGGCTTTAAAATATACATGAAACTTTTTTAAAGACAGTTGAATACTATCACTCAATATTGTTTTGAAATTCACAGCAATAAATCAACTGGAGCCTACCCTTAAATTAACATTTTTTTCTAGAAATATGTACCAATTTATAACTCATGACTTCTTTATTGTAATATTTCTGAATAATAACATTACTCTCGTTTTCATGCAATAAGAATATAGATCCGTAACAAAGTATAATCGAAAGCTGATTCTTAAATCCATAACTAAATTTTCTCCTTTGACTTCAGGAGAAAGACAGTTTTTCACTATTAGTGAAGCAAGCTGAATTTTTTGTCGGAAAATCATACCGGTTTGTCAAATTGCAACTGCAGTAATGAGTCATGAAAGTTATGATGCATGTGTTGAGTGTTGAGTTTAGCTTTTGCATTTTGCCCGAGATGATGCATGTGTTGAGTGTTGAGTTTAGCTTGCATTTTGCCCGAGACCTTATCCGTTTTCAACTTCACATTTACATGTTTTCAATGGAAATTTAATAATTTAATAAATTATATTACCATCCTCTAAATCCTCCAAGCGCTTTAAAGAAATTTAATTTAAAAACTATGAAAATCTGGTCTCTCTATAATTTGTCCTCTACACTGATTTATGATATTAACATTTTTACACACATTTGTCAGAATAAGCTAGATTTGTACTAAATCTGTTGTTAATATACAAAACTAGTAGTGTTATTTATTTCATGGCAATGAGCTACTCACTAAGAATTACTAGATATAGCAGATATTTACTAGTAATAATCACTAGAGATTGGTAATTTTTACTTAATAACCTGATAAAAAATATTGTGTGAATGACTCTTGCCAGAGTTTTTATATATAAACTTCATAATATTTTTACTTTGGAAAAAAAATTAAAATCACATTACATTGGTGAGTTAATTTTGCTATAAGTCTTACATTAATGTGACATTGAATAGAAAAAATAATCAAAATTGGAAATGTCTCTCAAAAAAAAAAAAAATTCTTGCAAATTTGTATGAATTATTTATTATTTATACTTACTGCCAGTCCTACATGGTTTCTTGAAAATCTCAGTCTTACCTGGTTCCTAAATGTTTTAATAACGTCAAAATTGGCAGTTATGTTCAAGGCTTCCTTATGCTTGAAGAATTAGCAAGATTTTTAGTCGGAATAAGTCAAAAGTTAATTAAGTTTGATATTCCGCTACCAATTAAAATTATTTCAGAAAATAACGCTTGGATCATCAAGTCAGTATACTCTAAATTTTGTCCTATGAGTTAGCATTTTTGTAGTTCTGTCTACCGTAAATATGTATTTTACTTACTGAATACACAAAGATAACTGATAAGGTGTCATATTTCTTCGAGAGCCTTGAACGGATAGTAAATGTCTTACGTAAGCCTACTCCGTTACAAAACAGAAGTTAATTATAGCAATCACGCAAAGATTCCATTTCAAGTTTTCATCGAATTTCACACATTTATACCCGAAACTAATTTTCACTGTGATAACTGTCATAATATGAAAGTCAGAAGAAAAACCCTGTAAATCGAAGTTGAATAGGTTGTTTTCTTGAATGAGGTCATAAAACATGAATTTTTTTTATTTAGATATCGATCAATCAAAGTATATATTATTTATTAAAGATTATCATAGTGATTATATATTACTTTATAAAATTTATAAAAAGATAAAGGTATAGGGAGAGCATTCAAAAGAAGGGCTCCAACATAAAATATGTATTTAGGCTGGAAAGTAACCCATTGGCTGGAAAGTTGATAATGCGTGTTGGACTGAACACGGCAATTGTAACTATACCTACATTTCAATAAATGTAAAGCTGGCATATGTGATCTGAGTACAACTAATAATCAATTTATTTTTTATCAGAAATTGATATTTGCTTTACCTGTAAAAAAAAAAAAGTATCGAATTTGATATTAAATTACACTGCCGGACAAAATTAAAGGATCACTTCAATATTTTGAAATTACTGAACTGAATAGGGTATTTTTGAAAATATTCTTTTTTCTTTGGAAGTCACACTTTATTATAAGGGTAATAAAAAATAAAAAATTCTTTTCTAGAAATTTTTAATAGGAAAACAAATCAAAAAATAAAAATGTCCTACAGTCTCAAAATGAAAAAGTAAATCTTTGAAATGAAATGAAATAACAAAACTGAATAAAAAGAAAGAATTTGAGGAAAACTATCAATAATTGGTATTCCCACCTCTAGCTCTGATAATTGCTTCCATTCTCCTGCCCATTTCAGCGACCAGGGCTCTTACATGTTGTTCTGGGATGTTGTTCCACTCTTCCACTAACATTTCCCTTAAATCTGCCTAATTTTGTGGGTCTCAGGCGCGGACACTTCTTCCAAGCATGTCCCTTACATGCTCTATTGGGTTCATATCTGGACTTCTGGGAGGCCAAACCATAACGTCAATTTCTTCTTGTCTGAGGAAATTTTGCACTGATCGAGCAACGTGAGGTCGGGCATTATCGTGCATAAAAATAAAGTTACCTGCGATATTTCTGGCGAAAGGTATTACATGTGGCTCAAGTACCTCCCTAACGTACCTGTCAGCAGTTAGAGAGCCACGGTTCACAAGAACCAACTCTGTACGGGAGTTTAAGTTTATGCCCCCCCACACCATCACTGACCCACCACCAAACGCAACCCTTGGAGAAAAAGTGCATGGAGCATACCTCTCTCCCCGCCTTCGCCATACCTTTTCCCGTCCATCTGGAGATCGGAGACAGAATCTTGACTCATCGCTGAATAATACGAGACTCCAATCTTCCTGAGTCCAGTTTAGGTGCTCCCGAGCAAACCTCAAGCGCTCAACCCGGTGTTCCCTGGAGAGAAGAGGTCCAGTAGCTGAAGGATGGGAGGTCAATCCATAATCGTTGAGTCGTCTTCTCACGGTTCGCTCTGAAATTTGCACATTCCTGAACCTCTGGAGGAGACCACGCAGACTGTTACCAGTTGATCGGCGATCCCGAAGAGCATGCAGTTGCAAAAATCTCTCGTCACGGTGGGAAGTTGACCTCGGATGGCCTTGTCCGACTTCTTGTATGCCCTCCAGTTCGACGGTGCCTATTAAGCACCCTGGACACTACGGATTGTGACCGCTGGAGCCGTTGCGCAATTTGCCTTTGATAAAACCCTTCTTCACTCAAAGCAACAGCACGAATTGATTCCTCTTCGGTCAATGCTCTTCTGTTGGTCATCACAACGTTCTTACTAAACTCACAAGTAAAAACTAAAGTCTCTTAAATGTTAGAAAATCTTCAATAAGATGAATCTTTGCTAACAACTAACCATTTACTGATAGGAAGAAAGAATAGAAGTGGATTAACTGACCTTTTTCTCCATAAACGGGTGGGAATATAAACAGGTACAGGATTAACTGGATAAGCAAAGTCCAGTCTGGGGCAATGGAATTTCTATTTTTATCTCTTATGTAATAATAATATAAATATTTGTAAGTGATCCTTTAATTTTGTCCGGCATTGTATTTTGAATCGGGTAAATTTTTGCTTCAGTCACTATACAATCTTCCGAAATTGTACTTCTGCAAACATACAACGTATCAAGTATGTCAAATAAATTCCGAAAACAATTTTGGTTCTCCTTCTCCTTCCATTCACTTAATATTTAATATTCAAATATTAAATCCAAGTTCTTTTAAGATTCATTTAACCATAAAAAATAAAAACTAAGTAAAATTTCTGAGATTTACAAAAACATATATTTCTGTACATTTTGAGATTTACCTTTATCTTGGGACCTGTTTCCGGTAGCAGAAAAAAAGAATGCAATCCCGTTTAACTTTTTCTGATGTTTCGAAAAATATATTTTCATTCGGACCATCTAGTTCATTACAGGATGTGTACAAAGTAATTTGCTGAGCTGTATATAAATAAATTTTGTTCTTTATAGCTAGGGCTAAAAGCACAAATTCTCTATTTCAAAGTAGAATTATATATGAACTGTGTTCAAGCTCTTATGAAAAGCATGTCAGCTAACATAAATATACCGTTAAAAAATTAAAATAAAATAAATATACATGTGTATATGTGTGTGTGTATGTGTTTGTGTATGTACGTCCAATATCTGAGTATGAAATGAGTCTCAGCAATTTTAAAAATAAAGAAATAAAATTTTATTTGTTATTTAGATTTATTTGGCTAAACATTCTTTAATTCCTTAAATTGGTAAAATACGAAAGGGGTAAAGGGTTTAAAAAAGGGCAAAACGGTAAAAATCTTTCAACAAATAAATGAGGAACGAAACATGACCTCAGGCAAATCCTTTGAGTATTATTACCACATTATTATAAAATTATTTAATTTTAGGATTCCGACCAACGTCCATTTGAGAAGGGAACAAAAAATCTTATTACATATATAGCCCAACATTTGGTCTAATATATGAAAGAATTAAGACAAATGGTGTTTGTTCTATCTTCCTTTTTTTAATGAGGAAATGAATTTCAGTTTGACATAGTAAATTGAAAAAATTTATTGAATAATAAGAATGATACATTTAATTATAAAATAAAAATAATCCATTGTTAAGGAAAGGAAGGGGGTTAAAAAAATGCCAAACTCTGAAACAATCTAATAAGCTGAATATGGTGGTATTAAATATGACTGCTTGATAGTCTGGATTTTGGCATTAAACATTAAATGATATTTTAAAACAATTTAATTGTATTTTTATATGTAACATTCATTGTTTATATAATTGAAAAATATTTCTAACATTAATATTTTAAATACAGTTGTAAATTCAAACAAAAGAAATTACAGCAATCGGAAGAAAATGGCCGTGATAATAAGTTGCAAACGAAATTGTCTTGTGTATCCCATGCAAGGATATCCTCGCGTAGGTGCACAAACAGTTATTATGATGTAAATATAGTAATACAGGCTATGGCACCTTTCGCGTCGTCTTCCATGCATACATGCATACATAACGAAATACCCCCGTCACAGATATCACACCGAATACATTTCCAACAGACGCGCTCAAAATAAGCAACATTTTATATGCATAATAATAATATTTGCAAGATAGGACATGATTAAAATGACATATTTGAATATTTAATGCTAAACCTCTGGTTAACACTTAATATTAGTTTATTATTATGAAAACCAACCCCTAAGCAAATTCCTGATAATAGACCTCGAGGTGTTTTGAGTAGGAAGTGGAAACGCATCCAACTCAAATAACTTTAGTTCCTGGTTGGGACTTGAACCACTGTCACTTCCCCACTGTCAACTAATCGAATTCATCTGCCCTAATGTGTATCATAGATATTTACAATTTTAGTCCCTAATTCATGAAAACTCCCACTTAAAGGCAAAATGTAAATTTTTTAAAGAAAAACATCACATTCTTCTTAATTCCTAAATATAAATTGAGATTTCGAGAATATATGGTGATCCAATTAATGATTAATTTCATCAAGTAGAATTTAAAATTTAACTAAAATATAATATTACAATATTCTAAGTGATCAAATGAAAATGAAGTTTATGTATTGGGTCTCAGGCGCGGACACT
>KZ807124.1:115070-127950 GCA_000696205.2 Oncopeltus fasciatus
GACATAGAACAAATTTCCTCAACTTATTCTAACATTTTTAACATTTTAAAAACCAACAGCCCTCCGTCTCAATAAACCTGTCAAAACATTTTTCCCAGTTCCAAAGTCACTTATTCCCAATAATACCCTTCCCTTTTTTTCCTTTGTCCTTTTATTGCCCTCTCTTGTAACAGGCCGCTTTCCATTTACACCTTCCGCCTTGTACCTGCTACCCCCACTCCTAAAATTCTCCTCATCTTCATGATAGGTAGGTGTGGCAAATTACTGCTTTAATGATATTTCAATTTTTTTTTCTTGTCAATAAGTTGTTTTTTTTGCACGTTTTTTTCAAATTGGTTCTTTTTCAAATTGTTTTCATAAACTTTTAATTGTCTTACATAGCTTTCTAAACTCATACTCTTGATATCACATTATATTATAATTCTCTATTATAAAATTTCAATTATTATTGTATTCTCATGACATTGTATTTCTACAGCCCTGAAGATGGATTACAATGTAAGCCGAAACGTTGGCAGATAATCCACTATCAAAAAATACATTTTTTAAATTTGTGTTTTTTTTGGATCTACCTTGACCGAACCCCAACTAAAATCATCTTAGTCCAATCCTCAAAATCCTCCCCGGTGATAAAAACGAAGATGGCCTCGCGAATTTATTTTTATTTACCTTTTTTTTTTTTTTTTGTTTGTTTATTCGTATATTACACAAAGCCAGAAAATTACAAGAAGTGTTATTAGCAGAATTTTATAAATAAAGATTTTTTATTAAAAAAAACGTTATTAAGTATAGTTATCAAGTTTTTAAGTATACGTTGTTTTATGCCTGAAACAGAAGANAACATAGTGGGCTAAGCAAAATATTTTCGAATAAATCTCTGATGGTTGCGTGGTTTTACCAGACATGTAAATGTGTATATATATGTTTATATATATATATATATATAAAACGTCCAGTTCTATGTAGGACTTAAGGATCCTAATTGGGTAGAATTGAAATATAAAAATGTCAAGAGCGGTGTAGTTTTGATTCCGCGAACAGATTGAATCACCCTCCCTTATAGGGCATCTGCTAAACAAAACAAATACTTTTTATAGAATGGAAGAGTTCATGGAAGTGGCTCTTTGAATAATGGGAGGAGTGGGGGGAAGATAATGGAAGGAGTGGGGGAAAGAGGTTGGAGAAAAGGAAAGAGGAGGGTGGCGCGGCGATGTACAAACAGAATTTCTGGAGGGTGGGGGTAAAGCCGAGGCCCCCCTCAACACCTTACATTGGAAAGCCATTACCAGGGAATTATTTACGATTACCAGCTCTTAGCGGGGCGTCCTCTTCTGGCTCTTCTCCGCAACTCGCCCCCGACTACGTGCAGCGGTCAGTGGTAGTCCTGTCAGAGTAGAGAGAGAGAAAGGGGGGTTCTTGCAGCGGGGTGCACCAATGAATAGTATAAAAGTAAATCGTTCATCAGAAGACATGGTGGATCAATTATAGTGAACCTTTATAAGAAATACGAAATTTAAACATTAAATTTGTATACGAGAGCCCCATGGCTTTTACAGCGATAACATTTATCCAATGAATCAATCAGAAAGAGGATTGAATTACTGCTATTCTTTTATTATCAAAAAAGGAATGTTGTTCTCAATATATAATATGTTTTTTAGTAAAGCAAACTGAACAAACATTAACTATGGGTCAATTTTCATTATATCTGTTTTTTTTATGGAAAAATATGCTGCAGAGTGTGTGCACTGTTAATGATGCCGCATGTACCCATTAAAACAAAAAGAAAAGTCTAAAAGCTCTGTGTAATATGGGCAAATGCTTGAAAATGCAAATTTGGAACAAACTGTGGCCCAGTAGGACAAAGAGATCGGTTTTGGTCTCCTAAACATATTGAAGAAGGTTCGAATTCCGCCCGAGCCGAGAATTTATCGAGAAATTAAATCTTTCCAAGAGCCATGGATGTTTGGAATTGAGTAGCTACTGAGACTCAGTTAGCCCTTCACACCTTGACCCTAAGTGGTTGAAAGGCTTGTTAAAAAATATAATTTCGTGGGCAAGAGACATTGTCATTAGAGAGATATGAAAAATATTTGTTTATTCTTTCATGTTACTCGTTTTACACAAACTCTTTATATGCTCAGCAATCTCTTAATAATCGCACAATCCCCCTCCTTTGTTTACTCACAGATGGCCAAAGTGGACCGATGTGATCCCAAATAAAAATAACGAGATTAAGTAATGTGTTTACTACGTTTTATAATTAATGTATTGTACTTGCTAAAAGCATATATTTGCAAAATCTCCGAAAAACATTATATAAAATCTGAAAAAACAAACTGAATAAAAAATGTATGATAGATAATTTACTACCACTCGTGATTCTATTGAAATGGACTATCTTACAAATTACGTCTTTAGACATCAATTAAAAACTTATCAAAGAACATAAAAATATAAAACTTGAAATACCATTTACCTTTGCTTTTCTCCTCACAAACAAACACACACACTCAAATTAAGAATTATATATAAAAATTGAATTTCGAGCGTTAAGTAGGCCGTCTCAATATTGACAGCAAATTCCGGATTTAGTCTTTTCATTGGAAATCCTTGAAGAAATTGCTTTAAAGTAGAAAAAAATGAGTATAAGAAGGGCTGCGGGATAAACCAAAATTTATAATTATAATATAATTAAGAAATTTATAATCGTAGTATCCACTTTGATTTTGAATTGTGAAATATGTTAAAGAACCTAATTGGTGTAAAATTTAATTTTCCAATGATTCTAGCGGTTGAATCTAGCTATTCTTAATACAATGTTTTCTTAAACAAAAAGCTTATATTATTCATAAATATTACAAAAATCGGTGGCACACTATCAATTGAAGTCAGTTAATCAGATTAATTACATTTCGTTCGAAATCCTAAATGACATTGGGGTTTTTGTTCAACCATTTTGAAGTAATTACTTCCTTCTGCGCGATAAGGACAGACCATCGTACATATGCATTGGACGACATTGAAGTAGAGGGGTAAAGTGAGAGAGGTAAATGTAAGGAATAGGCATGCCCGGGACGTAAATCGAATCTAGCTCACTTCCTGTATCTGCAGGAATCAATACATAACTTAAATAATAGGTAATACTTGGGAAATATGGTGTAACAGGAAAGTATATTTCTTGAGCATTATCATTCTCAATAACATAACATTGTGATAAATTATGTAAATTTAGTTCTTATTTAATTGAATACAAAATGATCTTGTTTTTGAGAGTTACTGGTTTAAATGTAAATTAGAGACAATAATTTGTTTTATGAAATATCATTTCTGGAGGACTTGTCGGGAAAGCAGATGTTCCGGAAAAGCGAAGGTTATCTTATTGTTCATTGATATATGAGATATAGGCCCAAGATATTTTGTATGTCTTTTGAAGATTTAACTACTCATTCAGGAAGTTGAGGCAATGTATTGGTTGCGTTAAGGTATTTGTTCAATGATGTGTGCAACATGATCATTGGTGTTGATCAATCAATTCCGTCTTCGTTTCAGCTATTAATGGTGTAGCAAAGTTGTTCAAAAAATTGTTAAATCTTCTTACATTTGCTATCTAAATATTGAATAATATTGGATTTTAATATAAAGTTAAATATGAGAAGAATTTCCAAGTACTGGTTACTGTGCTAGCTAGGAATGGGAAACTATTATACAATTCACAAGTAATTTACATTGAATGATTGTGAATTATTCTTTGATTTTTTTAGATTTTCAAAAGGTTTGACTTGAGTTTTCCTTACTTAATTAAATAATTCATGACTAGAGTTAAAGGGATAAAGACGTTTCAATATTTTAAATAACATTAAATAATGAGAGCGATAACACTTTAATTATACTAACCTCGAATTTTAGAATTGAGATCGAATAATTTACCTGTATATTTTATCACTCATTGTCATTTATTACACTATTAGTACAAAATGGAATTTTCAATAGTATTGTATTTTATTTTATTACAGAATTTTTTTAATTAAATTTTAAGTTAATCAATACTCTAAGATGATTTTAGTTGGGGTTCGGTCGAGGTAGATCCAAAAAAACACAAATTAAAAAAATGTATTTTTTAATAAAGGATTATCTGCCAACGTTTCGGCTTACATTGTAAGCCATCTTTAGGGCTGTAGAAATACAATGTCATGAGAATACAGTAATATTTGAAATTAGTATAATAGAGAATTATAATATAATGTGATATCAAGAGTATGAATGTAGAAAGCTATGTAAGACAATTTTTATGAAAACAATTTGAAAAAGAACCAATTTGGAAAAAACATGCAAACAAACAACTTATTGACAAGAAAAAAAAATTGAAATATCATTAAAGCAGTAATTTGCCACACCTACCTATCATGAAGATGAGAGAGGACGTCCTGTCCCTAAGTTCACATTTCCATGACTGGACTGAACAATATAATTTTTACTTTTTCTCAGAGCGAAAAAGTAAAAGGAGTGGGGGTAGCAGGTACAAGGCGGAAGGTGTAAATGGAAAGCGGCCTGTTACAAGAGAGGGCAATAAAAGGACAAAGGAAAAAAAAGGAAGGGTATTATTGGGAATAAGTGACTTTGGAACTGGGAAAAATGTTTTGACAGGTTTATTGAGACGGAGGGCTGATGGTTTTTAGAATGTTAAAAATGTTAGAATAAGTTGAGGAAATTTGTTCTATGTCTGTTCTGTCGTTAACTGGATAGTGTTGTAAGTTGATGTGAACGGTTTCAGCCAAACGTTCTTTCCACTGAACCCTATCAACACAAACGTCTTTCGTCTGAAACCGTTCACATCAACTTACAACACTATGCATTTTAACACATTTTTCTCTTTTTTTTTTAAATGAAATTTTGTCATAAAACCATTCAGATGCTAAACGAGCGTTTGATTTCATTATTGATCTTAATCGGAGCACCAGAAGTGAAATAATTACCTGCGATGTCAAATTGGTGTAAAACATTTATTCCAGTGTAGTGGACTTAATATTTAATTTCAAAAAATGAAACTCGACATACGACTTTTTATCATTAAAAGACATTATAAGAGTTACATAGAGAAATTTAATGATAAAGAGTGGGGTACTTGAACCGAAATTATGGCCTAGAAGTCGCAAACATCAATTGTAATTAATGTAAATTGTTAGACATAGTGGGGTTTGAATCTCTGAATTTCTAATGTCAAAAATTTGGTCAGAGTGTGAAGAAATGAAAGATCTGTGCGTCCAAGATCTGATGGCCCCTGGTGCCGGAGGTGGGGCGTGGCCGACGGAGCGAGGGAGGTGGGCTTGTATTCCAGATCAGAAAACGTTGGCTCTCCGGAGCTCACAAACCCCTCACGGTATTGTGCATATACATTCTGTTGCTGTTTTAGTGTAACTCACAATGGTATCATTATTAAATAATTTAACCTTATTTACTCAAAATCATTTTAACAGAAATTCTTTAACGTTATTTATTTTAATAAATGGCGTCAAAGAATAGTTGTGAATGATAAGTGTCCAGGAAAAAAAAAATTGTAAACTAAATAAGTACTAATTATAATTATAGTGATAAGTGATGAATATCCTTAGATTTACTAAACCATATTTCTTATTAAATTGGCTTTGTAATACAGTAGTAAAACAAGTATATGGATTTTGAAGGAGGAGATAGTCCAAGGTTCGGTTAAAGGTTTACTATTAAATAAAAACAAACTGGTGAGCCAACATGGTTATTTATACCAACGAATATGGATTTTTTTTGCCAAGTTCTATGACAGAAATAAATTAACTAACAATTAATAATAATTGCCAATGAGATGATTCAAGTAGAACTTTATTCCAGATTATGCACGAGAAATATATGTCGGCGGCCGAGGAGAACTGAGATCCACTCGCTGCAAGACCCCAGGAGTAGTGACAACGTTTGTGATCCAGGTAGTACATTCATCTTGGTGGGGACAGCTCGGAGGGGCCTTCAGATATTGGGAGCAATGTAGGTGTACCTGGGAGTAAAGTAGCTAGTCGGTAGAGCGAGCTGCTTGCTTTTCTGTATTTCCCGGCAATTGTTTTCTAAGGCTACTTTATTGCGTTGATAGTGTATGCTTGCTTTTGAAAGCTTATTTGATTCATTTTTTTAATCAATTGATAACACAGATGGTCAAGGGTGTCTGGTTTCCCCATTCTTATAAGCGAGCATAATGGTCATCTTTAACCCTTCGGTAAAACTAGGTGTACTTTAGTCTGAACTGTTACATAACGGGCGAAATTTCTTTATGGTTGGTAAGCTCCTTGTAACATTTGCCACGCAAGCGTTCAGTAACATAGTTTTGAGTTGCATCTAAATTCTAGGCGAATCAGAAAACTACATCAGAAAATGCATAGCCAGCTCAAACAGATCTCAGACCCCCGCTAAATCTTGTACATTCAGTCTTCCCGAGAACGGCTGTGAGCAAACGTCCATTCCGATGCAACAAGAGTTGCGATTAGAATCTGATCTCGATATTATATCTACCTCGTCCCAGAGTCTGGGCAATACGGTGGAAAATGTCTTGGATTTCCGGCTTCCTCATCTCTTATTTTGCTCTAGGTGTTTCTCGTCTAATATCCACGCCTCTTCAGGACATTAAATACAATTTGGTAAAGAAATAAACAGCACTAACAAATTAGAAAAACCTGCAAATTTGAACCTCCCGCCCCCAAGGTTTCCATTTATTAACGAAAAGTGTGTAAAATGCTACAAACATGTTTATTTTTATAACATGAAACTATTTTAAAAATCAATTTCGTTTTAAAAACATTAATGTAAAGAAATTGTTATTAGAAACTAATTGTTTTTGTAAAATAAATTGAAAATATTTTAATTAAATTAAAGATAAATAAATAACACCAAAAGTAATAAAATTTAAGCTTGTACGTATTGTCGGAATATAATTATTCGTAAGTTAGACGCAATTGAAGAGAGCAATTTTCCAAAAAAAAATTGGTTATGGTAAATTAGAATACCTTGGCCCTTTACATCATAGGCCTTGTCAACAAGTTCATTAGTTAATGTCGATCACTATGCAAATTCCTTTGAGAAGCAAATTGGCTAGCCTCCAGCTGATCTGTTGTGGAGGTGTAACCTCATTCTAGGAATTCATGGAACTTGTTAGTGAGGAATGGACTGGAAACATGGACAGGTTTCCACAGGCGAATTTCACTTCATAAAACAAAGTGGGAGGTCTTGTATTATACCTGGCAGGACACGCACATTTTAATAAAGAATATGAAGAAGCAAAAATAGATTAATATGAAATTGAATTGTGATTACTACCATTAATTTCATATTAATCTATTTTTGCTATATACATATGCATATATATATATATATATATATATGCATATGTATGTGTGTATGTATTTTGTTTAAAAATTGTTCTAGCATGATAAGAATAATAAAATAAATGTAAAATAATAAATAAATGCATACAAATTAAATAACTGAAAATCACAATACTAAAAGAAAGAGTCCATTGACCCCACTCTTAGTATGTTTCGGCATTAAGGTACAGGAGGTTGCGAGACTATCTCTATTTTAGTCGCCTAGGAGGACTTTTAGGATTGGAGTCGGACGCCAGAGACTGGGCTTTGGATTCCGATAAAATTTGAGTTTGCTATGGAAGATAAGTGGGTGGAGTTAAGTTCATGGAGTGGATTCCGAGGTCAAGAGGCTCTTCTGGTAGAATTCATATCGGTCTATTGGACAGTCAATTAGGGCTGTTGGCAATTTTCTAGGTATCCCTCAAACGGTGTGAGAGACTTAGAGATAGTTCTGAGATGATTTTAGTTGGTGTTCGGTCAAGGTAGATCCAAAAAACACAAATTTAAAAAATGTATTTTTTAATAAAGGATTATCTGCCAACGTTTCGAGTCATGGAAATGTGAACTTAGGGACAGGACGTTCTCTCTCGTCTTCACGATAGCCCTGAAGATGGTTTACAATGTAAGCCGAAACGTTGGCAGATAATCCTTTATTAAAAAATACATTTTTTAAATTTGTGTTTTTTGGATCTACCTTGACCGAACCCCAACTAAAATCATCTTAGAATAATATCTACGGTCAACAAACTCTCCTTTTGAACTTATAGATAGTGTGAGGAGGACAGGGCTGAAGTCAGAAGAAAGGTCATTTCAAATTGCTATGGAGTGATGAAAGAGAATAAGATTTTTACTTATGAAGAAAACCAGGATATTAGGAAGAGGGATAACCCTTGCGGATCAGTGCGAACTTGAAGCAGATAAATGGCGAGACGAAATAGCATCAAGTCACGGTACTTGGCCATCCTGGTGCCTGACTTCTATGGTGTCTCCCACTAACACAATATTGTAACATCCACGCGAGAGGAAAAAGGAACCTTAGGTTTAACTGAGTTGACAGGATAAAGACAGGAGTGGATATAGTCCTGTAGGAGAGAAAGGTATTTCCTGAGGCTATAGGAAGTGGGAATAAGAAGCGTGGTTCCTTCGAAATCTCGTCCTTCCCGGTGACCAATTTGGCAAGTACCATGGTAGGATTTCTTAAATGTTTCCTTTCGTATTCCACTAATATAGTAGGGAATAGTTAGGGTCTTTGGGCTGGGGGCACTGCGACCTGTTTTCTGCTGGACTGGATACGCTATATTGAATCTTTATAGTCCTGGCAATCTTGGTAATCACAGGGTTATTTTTTTTACGGCACAGTGTCAAGACGGTTTGTAGTTGAAGAAATTTTTGAAAAGTCAAAATAATAACAACGTTTATGTATGTATGTATTGCATATCGTATATCTCCTTACTTCAATAATCTCAGTAATCTGAAGACATTGCAAAAACAGTTTGAAGCATACCCGGAATTCTTCAGCGGCTCCACTATACCAGCTGTCGGTGATCACTGCGCACTTCCCTGAGGCCGACCGTCCGATACACTTGTCCAACCCTGTAACAAATGTAATTTACAAGTTCAAATTTTTACAAATAAAAATCTCCAGCTGTTTTAAACAAAGAAATATTTATTTCTTTAAAGCGTAAACGAGCTTTGTCGGACCGGAATGTCTAGGGGCAAGCCTGGTTCCTGCAGTGCTGCCGGTGGCTCCGTGGCGGGCTTGGGGGATCGCGTGGGGGTTCCGCCGTCTTTATTGTTTCGCCTTCCGAGGAATTAATATTAAGAATCATAGGCGCTGATAACCAAGTCGTTGAGTGCTTATTTGAAAGAAAAAAAAAAGTAAACGAGCTTTGGGAGTATATTTTATGCGACAATAGTACATTCTACCTGCCTTAATAACTTCAGGAACATGTAGGGGTAATCGAAAATCCTTGCAAGAACGAGTCTTTACGCCGTCTTCTAGCTTTGAAGTTCTCACCACGTGAGTTCTTTCGTGACATTCAAGTTTTCGGAAATAAGAGTAAATTGATTAATAATCATCACCTATAAAAAAAAAATTGTGGTCTTATAATTAGGTTTTTGATGAAGACCAGGAAGGCTTTCACACTAACGACCAAACAAAGGAGCCCTTTTGGCCCAAAGAGGTTATCTTCAAAATAACTCGAAATGACGTAAGAGCTTGGGGTCTGTACAGCATAAATATGGAGTGAACGTACGTATTCGGCCAGAAGATGGACAGTGTCCGAAAGCGCTCGCCAACGGGAGACGGTGTACAGAAACCAATGAAGACGGAGAATATAAGGTATGAGAGATAAATATGGACATTTCCAGTACCTTCGAAATTACTTCTTCATCGGGAGTTAAAGACACTCTACCTGCCATCCCTTTGGCGGCACCGATCCTTCACCAGTTAAGGACACTCAATCCCTAGATTTACAACATGCATTTCTGGAACTCTTTGTCGGCTGCAGTCTACCTTTATCCCTTTGGCGGCACTGACCCTTCACCTGTTAAAGACACTCAATCCCTAGATTTACAACATGCATTTCTGGAACTCTTTGTCGGCTGCAGTCAACCCTTATCCCTTTGGCGGCACCGACCCTTCACCAGCACTTTCTTTGTTTGTAAACACTACATATACCCTGGAATCCCTGCATCCCGCATTCAGTGTAGTCTCTAGTCAGTAAGTGTTACCCGAGAGTCGGTCTAGTTAGTTTTAAGCTAGTTGTAGTAAAGTCTATTGTAATTTTGTTTTGAGAAATAAAGTTTTTTCAACTATTCGTGAACAAGAGATTTAACTGGCGNTCACTTATTATTAGATTTAGAGAATGAGTGGTATTTTTGGCGCATGCTCCATAAGAAGAATTGGTTCTCAGTTTGCGTGCCATCTGACAGACACAGTTACGGAAGCCATGTAATTCATGCCTGGATTCATTAATTAGAAATGTCCAATCTAAATTTCCCCTACGAGTTAAAGAGCAGTGTTTACATTTTCTTCAATTTTTGACTCTATGCTTCGTTACAATTTTTTCGATTTTAGATACTTCCACGTACGAATATCAGTTGTGAAAAATATGATTTAGAATTTAATGGCATGTAATTAACGGAATTTACTTAATTATCTCCTTGTAAAATTGTATTTGCACCATATGATCGATACCTTCTACAAACCCCTTACCCGTATGACGATTTAAGCCATCAGTTGAACGAAATACTCCAACCAAATAAGGTTTACGGATTATATTGTGAATCCCCATTAACATGCGATATTGACAAAGGAATTTATGAACAAATATTTAAAAAAATAACAGAAATTGTGCAAAAAGATTTTAGAACCGTGAAAATCAAACGGTATAGAACTAAACTTATTGACGTACAGAACGAAGAGGATCAACTCGAAATTACACAAGATCACCATTTAGGAAAAACTTGCCACCGCGGAAGCTTAGAGACATATAATACTCTAAGGAGACGTTACTATTGGCCTAACATGAAAGATAAAATCACTGACTTCATTAACAAGTGCTCTGTCTGCAAGCAAATTAAGTATGATAGAAAACCAATTAAATACAAGTTTCAGCAGACTCCTACACCCGATAAACCTTTCACGGAACTAATGATTGACACATTTCATTATAATGGTAAACGTATAATCACAATACTTGACAGTTTTTCTAAAAGACTTTTCGCGAAAGTTATAAGAGCAGGCAACGCAACAGAAACTATTCGAATCCTACAAACTTACTTAGAATACTTCCCCACACCGGCGACTATCAAAATGGACAACGGTAGAGAATTTGACAACACTTTAGTTAGGAACTTCCTCTATTATCACAAGATCGAACCATACAATGTAACACCAGTGCATAGCAACTCACTCGGTCTTTTAAATCGTGCTCACTCCACACTCGTAGAATTGTTGCGATCAATTACATCTGACAATGAAAAGCGTAGCTTCGAAAATTGTCTAAAACTCGCTGTCATTGCATTTAATAACTCACTTAATCAAAAATTAAAAATGTCCCCAAATGAAATAACGTTCGGCAAGACAAACAATGAAATAAATCCTGATTACATTTTAGAAAATCAAATAGAAAAATATCACAAAGACCTACAAGTAATGCACACGGCTATTCAAGCATTAATAAACAAAGAAAAATTTGAAAGAACTACTAAATTAAACACAAATCGGGAAGATATAAGTATACCAGATGAAGTATTCCTGAAAACCTCCTCACATCGTAAAAATACCATGCAATATAGACCAGCAATAGTGGTCAAGCGAGGTAAAAAGGAATTTAAAGTACATCCAGATAGAATCAAGCGCCCCTCGAAAACATATAAACACAAATTTAAAGCCGAATCTAACACTGAAATATTAAATGCACCTGATTGTGTTGAAGATAACGCCTCAGTGGTGCCCTTTTTTGACCCTGATGAGCATTATATGAACCTTTAAGATAACCAACTCATTCAAAATTACTAATATATCATCAAGCCCGGAACATTGCACTCTATAATAACACCCCAACACTTATAACAATAGCTCAACAAAACATTTCTCCGTTATCTGACGATCTAGAAGTTATTTGGCAAACAGGCAAGGTCCACTGTTCTATGACCTCTAAAAATATATGTTATTATGTAAATATTTCTATGAAAAGTAATAATTTAGACACTTATTATCATTGTCATTTCCATCCCTTCATGCAAATAGTCTTGTATCTACTGTATCTCATTATAATCTAGTCCGTAAGTTCCACTTTGTATTATATGAAGGAAAATGTATTAGAATTAAAAGTATTTACTATTGTACTAACAAAAAAAAAAAAGAAGAAATTTATGATACTGTACTTCAGAAATTATTAATAACTATCCTATTAACCATTGTGGATCTATAAGTGTTGCTACAGATCCATTTCTTGTATATATAAAGGAAATTAACCAAGATAATTTAATTATCCTAACATTGTAACCCAAGGATATTTGACAGAAAAGTTGATGGTAAAGAGTCTAGCCTTTTAATAAAACTTAACTATAATGAAACAATTGTTAACCGTACTAATCATTTTTCTAGTTATGTTGACAGCACACCACTTGTTATTTTGCAAACCCCCACTTTTGTACACCCCCTAAATATTTCATTTCAGTGGCTTCACCAATTTTCTGTACCAGATATGTCACTTGAAACATTGGAAAGACTAGACGGTAACATTTATAATCCCACATATATAAATATATTATATATAATTGTTTGCTATCTCATCGCATTTAATGTTGTATTTATAATATATAGTATTAAGAACAAATGTAAACCCTCTGTAAATATTAGATCGACTCTTGAGAATATTGAACTTAGCAATATGCCCATAACTGTACCATACTTTGACCCTTGGTCCATAGCAAGAATCTCGTCGGAGCCTCGATCTTCGGGAGGGAGAAGTTAAAGACACTCAACC
>KZ807124.1:146154-170804 GCA_000696205.2 Oncopeltus fasciatus
GGGGGGGGGGGGGGGGGGGGGTGGATGAGAAGGTGTCATATTGTAATAATAATATTTCTGGTTATCCCTACACCAACGCATACAAATACACGCATATATAAACGCGACATATATCCCCGACTGGCCACTCTCACTCTCACACACGCACTGTCAATTTATTACTTCAGTTTTTATCCATCACTCATTCCCTGTCTGTCATATAAAACAAATACATATTCAGTGAATTTGTAGCATATTTCACGTAACATAAATAAGTGTGTGTGTGTGTACTCAAGTGTAAAATCGGTAGTTTTTTCATCAAACCGTTGGATGAGTTCGTTAATGGCTCGAGTTTCTCAATGGGGTGAGGAGTTTTAAGTATTATTAGTGTTACTAAAAAGAAAATGATTAAACAAAATAGGTGTAAAATATAATTTTAATTTGTAAGTACAAAAAACATGAAAATTGAATTCGATAATTAGGATGCTATCTTTGCAATCTGTAGGAGGAATTAATTTTTAGTATGAATCAGATGAATAAGAGTGGGGAGGAGCTTATAAGAATATAAAATTTGTAATATCGATAACTTAATTTTTTTTTGCAACAAAAAATTTTGTAAAACATGATAGGTATTTACAAACACAACTGCTCCCATGCCTGTCTAACTAACGGCTTCATAGCTTTACAGTTTACCTGTGGTATATTGACATACGTATTTGCAAACATGCAAGCCTTTAATAATATAAATATAATTGTGTGATATTTGTAAGTTTATTATTTATTTCATATATTCTGTTAATGTTAAGAATGGTTTAGTTTGTAATACACACACACACATACACACATTATGGTATATATATATAGAGAGAGAGAGAGAGAGAGCGTAGAGAGAGAGAGAGAGAGAGAGAGAGAGAGAGAGAGAGAGAATGAAACACTCTCGGCTGCGATGTATAGTAATCAAGAACAGGTGGGGTAGAGAGTGCAGTGCACACACAAAAAGAAAATATCACAAGGAGCTATAGAATTAGGGAGTCGCTCTTCGTCGCTGAGAAGTGAAGAGATCCCCGAAAATTTTACTCCTTGCGATATTTTTTTCTTTTTGTGAATCCCACCTGTTTTTGTTTGCTATATATCGCAGCCGCAAGTGTTTCATTTATATATCTGCATTTAATGATCTTCCTCGGCTATGTGAGCCTCTTACTTAACTTCTTACAAAAAATACAAAACAAGAGAGGCAAACAACACACAAAACGAGACATTTACACCCATTTATTCAATACATAACACTTACTACAGTAGGAAAAGCACATATACAGATTACTATTTGACACAGGTAATCATTGGGCACAATTAANGGGGTAGAAACATATCTTCCTTACTATACCACAATTACTTTTGGAATATAAATTTAAAAAAAAAATCTGATTATGAAATAAAACAAAGAAAAAATCTAATGAAATTGTATTCCCTCTCCTACATAAATTATCTGATTATATTCCTGCTAACTTATATATCAAAACATTTATTAATCTCAAGTCTGCTAACTTCACCTATTCTTTAAATACAAACAAGAAAATTGAATAATATTTGATTTATTAATTATTACTAAGAAAGACTCGAATAAAGATTTAGACGATTTTTTTCTTAATAAAAACCCAAATACATAGAGTAGTTAAGTACATCAACAACTTACAGAAAAAATGATTGGCAGGAATAAATATTGCAACCAAAGAAAAAGGTATAAAGTAAATGCAAGGGAATAGAATAAAAAATCTGTCCCAACCAGGGCTCTAACCTGGATCTTCTGCTATTCGGGGAGGTGCGTCAGCCACCGAGAAGTCTCGGTGGTGTAAATGGATAACGCGCTTGGACGGAAAGCAGGAGACCCAGGTTCAAGCCCTGGCTGGGACAGTTAGATTTTTATTCTATTCCCTTGCATTTATTGTTTAAAATTTACGTAGGATAAAATACCACAAAAAAAAAACACTTATTTTTTTAAGTATTATACAAAACAAATGTTACATTGTTTTTGTAATGCTAATAATAAGGAAGATATTAAGATTTTTAATTTTAGTTACCCTTTAAACTCCCTCTCCCCATCGACCTACTTCAGTCCGTAACAAACTCATTTAACGGTTTGCGAAACTAAGCTTATATAACTTGTGTGTGTGTGTGTATAACGATATTTCTTTTCAAAGTATTCTCAATCAGGACGAGGGCCTTCAAAACGGAAAATCCTCCTGTTGTGTTGTGCGACTTCGGGCCTCTTAGTCTGACCCACGTGGCTGGTATGAATGAACTCGCAGTCCTTGTACAGTATAATGAGCTCTTATTGAAAATAAAAATATATTAATATGATTTATATTATTCGTATTTTAAACTATTATTTTCTCTTTATTCATATTAGACACTAAAAGGTTTAAAAACACGATTGGTCAATTTATCACATGTAAATAACATAATAAAATTTGTATTGCTGTAATAAAATAAAAAACAATTAATACAGCACAATAATAACTCCTGTTTGAAAAAAACTTTTGTGCCAGAACAGTTTTGAGTGTAAAAATAACTAAAACATTGAATCATATCAAGCAATTATAATTCATATCTATGTGGCATATAAAATATCAGACTCTAGAATATAGCGACTCTTCTCCACACATATAAATTTGATGGCCAGCGACGCCAGTTCGAATTCCGCAATGTACAGGATTTTCGGTTAGTACAAATCTTCCGAACCCTTTGGTTAGTAAATTGGGTAGAAATATGTGATTTAATGTTACTCTTAAACAATATGTTTTACATGAAGTGCGATGGGATACTATGCGATATCACTTTTCTTAGGGTAATCACATTACCCTAACAGAACCATTACGAAGTTTTAACCATATCCAATAAGCAGCTTAAGAATCTACGAAATTATTCACCCAAAAACTCCCATCCTAATCCTTCTCCTAAAATACCCTATATTGGGAGAAGCTAAAACACGATTCACAAACAATTATGCATATATGTGTGTGTGTGTGTGTGTCTGAACATGCTCTTTCATCCATAATTTATAATAATTTTTAGTGCAAGGGAACAGAATAAAAAATCTAACTGTCCCAGCCAGGACTCGAACCTGGATCCCCTGCTATCCGGGCCGGTGCATTTACCAATTATGCTACCGGGAGAGCCAGATAACTGATTAAATTCCCAGCACTAGTGTCGAGAGCCTTAATTTTTCGTAGGTTAGGCTCTCGACACTAGTGCTGGAAATTTAATAAATTATCGGGCTAGTTTCGGTGGTGTAATAGGCTAACGCGCTTGCCCGGATAGCAGGAGATCCAGGTTAGAGCCCTGGCTGGGACAGTTATATTTTTATTCTATTCCCTTGCATTAATTGATTTAAATTTACGTGGGTTAATAAACCACAACTAAATTAATAATTATAAATGTAATATATTACTTGTATATTTTTAAAATTTCCACATTCTACATGTAATTATTTACAAAAGCTAAATTAGTTAGTAACTGCATAATATTCACGCAGATAAATGTCATAGATAGATGATATAACGAAGTTGTAGCTTACTTAAAGAAATTTTTTTAATTTTGTGTGTCTGTTTTACTTTAAATACCTTACCAATATAAGTACACTGCTAAAAGTTTTAACTCGAAAGTCAAATTCATTATATGAATATTAAAACACATTTATGTAAAAACTTTATAATCAATAATATAAAAAAGGTATAAATAATTAAAACTTTTTGAAATAACACATATTACATTTCAAATATTTCTTTATTAACAATTAAAACGAATAGAAAAAAGTCTGTCACGAAAGAGATGAGAAGGCTAATTTAGTTTTCTATGTTTAATTACACATATATATTTAAAAAGATTTAAGGAATAAGTCAATTTATGTTAAATACAAGATAGGGGTAAGTAAAGATAACTAAGGCTGGTTCTAGACTCTCAAAGAAAGGGGGAATCTTCTACCTTCGGAGTCGAATTCTTAAATATGTCCTTTATTATGCTTACTTCCTAATAATAATACAAAATACATATTCGGAAAAATATATTTACTATTTCCCATACTTATTATTTTTCCAAACTCTAAAAATAGCAAAGAGTGTGTGTGTGTGTGTGTCGCCTCTGCCCTTTCTTACAGACCAGTCTCGACCACAGAAGTCAGACGCTGTACAAACTCCTCATCCACACTCTGCCGAGGTTCCCCCGCGAAGGACCTCCTCACTGGGGTTGGCTGTCTGGGACAGGAATCCGATTGGTTGTACCACGCCTCGTACGCCATTCTCACTGGTCAGAGCCAGTGGCTTCCTCGCGAAAACCTGCAGATGCAGTCTGTGGAGAGCAGTTTACCAGGGATATTCTCATTCTAGAACTGAATTAAACTTCCGTAGAAACATGCTGCCACTCCGTTGTAGCGTATTAGTTTCGCCGAACGCTTTCAAAGTCATTATCAAACTCCGAACAACTTAAATTAGATCAATGAAGGAAATTGAAGTGTAGTGGTTGCCTGTCATTAACAGCCTTAATGCTTGTCTTTTAGCAGTGCACTTAGCAATCATTTCTTCCCTTCCATTTTAACGTTAAACAAATTCCATTTAATATTAAATTGTAAAAGGGATATCTTTCACGGGAAGTATAGTAGCGGAACTGGAGTTTTAATATTATTATTCAACATATTGAGATTTAAATTTGTGGATGTGTATGATTACGCTTTTAGCTGTTATAATGAAATAGGTAATAATCAAAAATGAATTTCGCTCTCTTTATGCATTGATGAATAAATGTATTTTACAAGATGGCGGGGTAAATTGTTTCATTATAAATCAACACAGCAATTTTCCATTATCAACAAATTTTCCATAATCAACGACCATACCTCTAAAATGTAGCAAATGAAATGCCGCTAATTAAAAAAAAACTTAAAAAACTAATAATGCGAGGGAATAAAATACAAAATCTATCTGTCCCAGCCAGGATTCGAACCTGGATTTCCTGCTTTCCGAGCCGGTATGTTTCCATTACACCACTGGGACGAGCTAGATAACTTTTACGTGGGATATTATACCACAACTAAATTAATAATTATAAATGTAATATATTACTTGTATATTTTTAAAATTTCCACATTCTACATGTAATTATTTACAAAAGCTAAATTAGTTAGTAACTGCATAATATTCACGCAGATAAATGTCATAGATAGATGATATAACGAAGTTGTAGCTTACTTAAAGAAATTTTTTTAATTTTGTGTGTCTGTTTTACTTTAAATACCTTACCAATATAAGTACACTGCTAAAAGTTTTAACTCGAAAGTCAAATTCATTATATGAATATTAAAACACATTTATGTAAAAACTTTATAATCAATAATATAAAAAAGGTATAAATAATTAAAACTTTTTGAAATAACACATATTACATTTCAAATATTTCTTTATTAACAATTAAAACGAATAGAAAAAAGTCTGTCACGAAAGAGATGAGAAGGCTAATTTAGTTTTCTATGTTTAATTACACATATATATTTAAAAAGATTTAAGGAATAAGTCAATTTATGTTAAATACAAGATAGGGGTAAGTAAAGATAACTAAGGCTGGTTCTAGACTCTCAAAGAAAGGGGGAATCTTCTACCTTCGGAGTCGAATTCTTAAATATGTCCTTTATTATGCTTACTTCCTAATAATAATACAAAATACATATTCGGAAAAATATATTTACTATTTCCCATACTTATTATTTTTCCAAACTCTAAAAATAGCAAAGATTTTAAGCGTTTTCACAAAAAGAACTTCCTTTAACCCCCCCCCCCCACTTTCTCAGGGCACGATGCTACATAGGGCATTTGAACTCTAAATACTAAAATAAATATAATAAAATAAATGCCTCTTAATAATAATTATATCGCAATTATTTTGTTTTATTCTTTTAAAATTATAGTACAAATAAATAAAGCGTATTTAAAAATAAGGGTTTCCATCCAACACGAAAAATACCAATCATTAATATTTAAAAAAAAATGCTTTTTGTTAAAATGTTNCCCTGAAGAAGCCATCACAGGATGTGCGAAAGCTCGGCAACCATCAAAAACTTTACACGGTCCAACCCGGAAAAAACTTTACATACATCTGATGACTGTGGAAGCCTACGTGAAAATCCTTTACTTATTAACTTATAGGTTATCCTTTTGTAAAGGCACACATTAACTAGTTGGTATCTGTCATTATGGTGTTTGGTAGCTGGGATCGGAGAATATATAAAAAATTTTAAACAATTAGTTAAAGAGGAATTTGAAGTGGCCAGAAGTGTGATTTGAGGGCAGATCTAAACACATTTTCATGTCAGTTGCCTCTTCAGCAGGCAAACATATGATGTGTAGTATTCAAAGAGAGAGTTTGTTGACCGTAGATATTATTCTAAGATGATTTTAGTTGGGGTTCGGTCGAGATGATTTTAGTTGGGACTCGACCGAACCCCAACTAAAATCATCTTAGGATGTGTAGTATTGTAATCCCCTCCTGAGATATATATTGATCCTGAGGAAGATCATACAAGTAAAAAACGAGATAGGTGCTTGTGACAGATGACAGTATACAGATGAAATCCCAAAGATTAGTCAGAAGGAGATGTTTATAGTGGCTGAGGCACACTGCTTACAGTCAAGTGCTGTAGGATTTCGATTTACACAATGGGACATATCGAACGAATATAGCGGAGCCTCTGTGAGCTGCTACGATCTTAAAGCCAAGTCTTATATCCTGAATCGTGATAAAAGGACTAGGTCCTTGTTTTTTCCTGTGAAGTAGTGTTTAGTTGGTTTCAATATCATCAGAGAACGAAGGCGAGAGGATTTCAGAAAAGAGAAATCATGACTGGGAGATAGGCAGGAGGCTATGGATATCGTGTGGGAATCTGGCAAGAGGGTGTATAAAGCTTAGAGTTCAAGGTGGATGGCATTCATGAAGTAGAGAGATCATGAGAGGAAATGGGGGGAATAGATATATGACCAGAAGGGTAGCAAAGTACGGAGATTGGATGAGGCCTGGATTGGTCAGTAGAATCGGAGACAGCAGTGGGGAATGTTGAAGTAGAGAGATCATGAGAGGAAATGGGGGGAATAGATATATGACCAGAAGGGTAGCAAAGTACGGAGATTGGATGCGGCTTGGATTGGTCAGTAGAATCGGAGACAGCAGTGGGGAATGTTGAAGAGGAGAGGTTGTTTTTTCTGTATTTCTAAAGTAACGTTTGGTTACAGTTAGCCGTGGCCTGTTGATAAAGGAAGGACCGGCTGGTGATATTGGACCAACCCTGGCATAGACGCCTGCTGGGATGATACAGTCGAGGGAAGGGTTTGCAACCGAAACTGTGCGAACTGGATACAGCGCTTACCACTTTCAGACTTGGATCTCTTCCCCAAGACACATGTGCCTATCGTTCTCTAGCTAAGTGGGGCCAGCAGACTTCAAGTATACATGCTTCGTCTGATAGGAGTTCTACGCAAGTCCGAAGGCTTGACATCTCAAACACTCTGGTGTGTCTTCTTTTGAAGCAGTTTTTATACTTTTTTCTGTTTCTTCTTTCTTTTAAAGGAGAATGTGTCACTACCTAGGGTTGTGTGATGGTTTATGTAGAAAAGAAGTGCACAGCAAACACCTGCACCTTGAAGCCCAACCATTTCTGATTCTTGTCTTGATCAGATTGGTGGGAGTGGAGGACTGTAGATAGCTAATCACATAGTGTTTTCTTTGCTTTAATTGAAAAGTAAAAAAATCCCCCTTTGAGAGGGATTTTAAGAAGGAAGAAGGGAGAAGTTCCAAGGAAAAGACGAGGGTATCAGATGACAAGGGCTTGTTTTGTTGTCTTGTGAGCCGATTTTGTGAGATTTGCAGATGAAGGCAGTTTCCCCAACTTCATAAGCCACTAATTCACAAAGGGCTATGTAGTCGGGGACATATTTCACGATAGTGGGGGTGGTTTCCCTCTAATTGGCTGTAACTTTTCTTGAACATTCACATGTTGGGCTGCCAGAGCTTCAAAACAGTTCAAAATGGGGCTGGAAATTTACGGAGGAGGAGCTTAAAACAACCATGAATGCCTTTGATTTTCTTTTCTTTTATATATATATTTGAATAAATTTTTCTATCCGAAACTTGTTAATAACAAAATGATGTGAATAATTTTAATTATATATTTANTAAAATTGGGGTCAGCTAATGGGATTAGAAGAGCTGTTGAACAATCATTATATTTTATGTATTTACCATTTCATCTTCCGGGTTGGACCGAGTCAAATTGTTGTTATTTGCCATTATAAAATTGTTATATCGGAGATTTTACAGACTCTCACAAAACTCACCAAACTAATTAAATTATACCAATACAATGGTAGCAATCATAGTCGAAATTGTAAACAAGAAACGATAAACAAAAGCCAATCACTTAGGAAGTCTAAAAACTAAGTGAATTCCTGAATTTCACATTTGATGAATATTTCATTTGAATTTTCCATGTCATATAATTCTCTACACTTATAAAATGATTATTTTGTCATTAAACAAACCTGTATTGGTTCGTTACTCAAAACGAAATATTACGTCTTCTCTGGCGAAAGGACTATTTGTACTCGTAACCGACATTTCAGGCATATTCGCCCCCCTCCGTAATAAAGCAACGTGCAAAATTTCATTAATATATATATATATATATATATTTCGGCTTTTAAACCGTTAAATTAAAAGTGACGAAGCAAGCAACTCCCCCCTCCCCTATTGATTTTTCCTTCTTGTTTTCTACTCCTAAAATTTTTCTATAACACCAAACAAATCTGTGTTTGGTTTCACAAACCTGAACTAAACATTATGCCGGGTTTGTCGCAAAAACTTTTTTACTGGATTTAGCATTTTAGGTGATCACCACTCCTATACCATTGAATGAATTCAGCTTTAGCATTTAAGAGGTTTATGCGATTTTTTATTAAGAAAAATAAATAATTACGGCTTACACACCGTAAAATTAAAATCTACGATGCAAGTGAAACCCCACATTGTGTTGTAAATTTTAATTGAAATTGTCCAATTTACTTGTAACTCCTATTTTTTTAATTAATAAACTTATTTCATTCAAGTTTTTTAAGCAAAAGTAAAAATTATGTCCACTCAAACGAAATATTTTTCAAACAAGTACTAGCACATGACATGATACAGCATGTAATTTCAAATTTCTATTCGTCCGATTTCACAAAAGAACGAACATAGTCTTCCATTTTACGTTTTAGAACATCTTAGAAATTTCATTCGGAAAAAAAAAAAATTCACCCCAAAAAATTAAAATTTTCGACAGGTAAACCCCTAGTCTTAATTTTTTAATTTATCTTTTTAACCATAAAATCCATTTTTCTATCTTCCAAAATATATTATCGCTAAACAAATTATTGTTGACCTTTATATATTGTTAAATAAAAAAACTTTTTGTACTAGAACTTGACATATCAGGTAACCTCCCATTGGTTTTGCTCAATTACGAACTCTGATTTACTTTTTACATTCAGTAGCGACATACGACATTTTATAAATATAATAAAAAAATTCATTTTCTAGGCTGTTAATTTGAAAATTTACGGTTTTGGTGAATCCACACATATATCTGTTTAATTTCGCAGCATGTCTCCTGAAATGTCTTTTATTAATAATAAACAAATCTGTATTGAGTTTTATCCCACGAAACTAAATATTATCTTCATCTAAAATTGTTTTTTATACGTAAATTTTACTTCGCTAGTAATCCCTCAGTCTGATTTAGCTCGAAAACGATTTACATTTTTCGAAAACGGACTTTGTCTCTCGTTTTACAACTGCTCTATGCCGAAAAACTTTGATCTTCTGAGCACAGACAGACACACACGTCATGTATATATATGTACGCAAATATTAATTTCATTGATTAACGTTTTTGATGTCTAGCCTTTAGAGGGATCAGAAGGAAAATTTCGAATTTTTCCGAACAACTTTGATAACTAGATTCTAGGGGGACCGAGGATAGCCAACCTCTTCGTGGACAGCCCGTGGGAGCTCTGCCGTCGTATACGCCTTTCTGACAGCCACGAGACAGCATCAAATCTGTTCTGTATGTTGATGACGTTCGCCCCTACATAGAATCATCCCCCTAGTTTGGTCACCACTTCTAGCGATGTCCACAGATATCTGCAAGTCTGATAGATCGCCAAAATGCGTTTATCGTTAAAATGTCCATTCCTCTGGATCATAAGTTTTCCGAGGTTCTTTTATAATGAAAAATAATAATAATAATAATAATAATTCTAGACTGATGGCTGATGTTGTTTTTTTTTAGTAAAAAATATGGAAAAATTACAAGCAGTGTAAAAATTTTTAGTTTTCCTCACAGGTGTCATTGTTCATCCCAATGTTTCATAGGTGACGGATAAAAAAGAAAAAAAATTCTGTTTTGAATAACAACTGAATATCAAATACTATGGCATATATTATACTACATTTTTATTTATTGCATTTATTTGAAAAATTTTTGCTGTATTGTTAAAGTTGTTAAGTTTCATTTGTTTATTTTTTTGTTTTCTCAGTTCATTCTATTTTATTTATTTTGCAAAATAATTTTAAATTAGTTAAAAATTTCTCTAACTTGGTTTTCATGATTGGAATGTATATTTTATAAGTTTTTTAAATATTAGAAATATGCATAATTACTGTTTAAAATGGTTTAGCACAATACTAGTGAAGAAATACATTTTTACACCTGTTTTTTAAAAAAAATTCTAAAATTTACAAAGAGATGAACATTATTATTTTTTTTTTATAACTAAAATCAATGTATTTTCAGGGTTACGATATGCTTCAAAAACGTTTTACCCATAACTCCAACAAATATATTGACAGGCTGGATATAATAACTTATTTCCAAAAATAACGAATTGATCCTATAACAACTAACTGACGCTGAGCCTATTTACTTGGAAATTATTTGTAATGTACTAGCTCGTCAGAAATTCCAGACGAATTTTATGGATTCTGGTACATTCTACAGACAGTAATGATACCATAGTTCTATGTTCTACAGATGTAAGACAATTGTAATTTATGAAGTATTAAAAATTACAAACATTTTTGCTAGAAAATCTGATTGTTTGATAGTATTTAAATATAAGTAGGAAAAATAAGTCCTGATAATAGAGTCATGGATTTTTAAAACAATTAATTAGTTCCAAATATGAGTAAAGGGGATTAGTTATTTTACGATTAATTTATTTTAAGTCATTTTAAAAATGTTACAAAAAAAGTACACCGTTCCTAGCTTTATTTTATTTTTTTAACTTCTGGCGTTCCGAGTAATTTTTGAAACAATAATTCTTGTGGTTGCCTCGGCTCAAAATATAAAACAAATGACTGAAAGAAAAACAGTTTTACGGGGAAAGGGTGGCTGAGATATCCTGTAGAGGGTGGCTATCCTCGGTCCTTTCCTTCGACAGGATCACGTCGTCCGTCGGTCCTCACGTTTCCGCCATAAAAACTAGAATTTATTCTAATCCACGTCAGGGCAGGAGGGGGAGGGGCCGGCCCGCACAAATATTGACATTAGGGCGAAGGGAGTCTGACAGGATCGCCCCCCCCCCCCCCGCAACCAGCTTCTCACTAGCGGATTAAAATTCTCCGCGCGGGCAAACGATTTCATTCGGGGGCAGCGCAGCAGCTGTAATTAACAGTGTTACCTCGAGGACTTGAGTCTCCTCTTGGCAATTCTCTCACTTGTTTTACAGTCTTCGCACTCCGGCAATTTTTCTTTTTCCTCTTTTATTATGCTAAGAGGTGCTCTTCCTTTAAGCCATCGTCTTCTTCGAAGGACCTTCATTTAGGTCCTAGCGTAATCAGTGGAACGCCTTGTTGGTTCACCTTACTGATAGCGTACTCCTAAATCAAAAATTCAATTAAAATTAATAAGATCAGCAGGTGTTTTATTATGAACGTTTATGTACTTTAAGAAAAAGAAGTCTGTTGAATAACATCAGTGAATAAAAAAATTTATCTTGTAACCAACTTGGCTGACACAATTAGTTAAATTGGAACGAGTGGGTCACGTTTAGCTATTCAGATTGATGATATACTGGTTGAGGGTTAAAAAAATTGGATTAGCTTTTAAACTCAAAAAGCAAACCTTTTATTAAATATTTATAAGGTTTTAATATGGGAAGAGAAGAAAATTTTTATTTATTTATTTCCACCCGCGCAACAATTAAAGGTCATTGAAGGATAGGCTATCTATAGGTAGCCACCCCATTCTAAAGACCCATGCATCGGGCAAGCCTTTATTTTTTGATAAAATCTCAAGAGCTCAAGAAATTTCCATGAGACAAATATAAAACTTGAAAGTCTCAACGCAAATGTTATAGAAATATATTGCTTTTGGGCGATGTGTCTGTGTGAACCTCCTTTATAAACAAGTTCAAGTGAAAGTGTAATATATTAGAATCAATTAATGCAAGGGAACAGAATAAAAAATCTAACTGTCCCAGTCAGGACTCGAACCTGGATCTCCTGCTAACCGGGCCGGTGCATTTACCAATTATGCTACCGGGAGAGCCAGATAACTGATTAAATTCCCAGCACTAGTGTCGAGAGCCTTAATTTTTCGTAGGTTAGGCTCTCGACACTAGTGCTGGAAATTTAATAAATTATCGGGCTAGTTTCGGTGGTGTAATAGGCTAACGCGCTTGCCCGGATAGCAGGAGATCCAGGTTAGAGTCATATAGAAACATTTACCCAATATTATATTGAATATGATAATTTCCTCTATTGAATATTATAAGTAAATCCATTTTGACTACCAATATTCCAGGAACGAACTCTAAATTAATGACAAAACTGTTAGTGAATGACCTGAGAGATATGTCATTCTCGTTTCAAAACATCAAATACAGTTCATTTATATTCTGATTTATTTTAAATATTTCATATTATTTGATAAATTTCAAAAGCGGAAATAAAAATTCCGTCGCTCAGGAATTTACGTGAACTAAGTGGATTCCTGAATATTGTTCTTGTTGAATATTTTAATGTAATCATTCTAAATTATGTAATCCCCCCCCCCTTTTATATAATACATACAATAATAAAGAAATATAGAAAACTAAATATTATGGCCGCTAAAAAGAATGAACCCCCACTTTTCACGTTAGGTAACTCTTATTCCTACTGGTCCGATTACGCTCAATAAAGAACTCACTCTTATCATTCAAGTACTTAATACCAAATTTCATTCATAAAAACAAATAATTACACCTTCGAGGCCTAATAACCCCTACACCCTATTTTCGAAAAAAACAAAAAACTAATCTGTATTGAGTGTCGTTACCCTAAACTAACTATAACGCCTGCTAGATCGAAAATGTTTTTCGTCTACGCAATTGAAATTTCAAATAATCCTTTACTTGTATGTAAAGTTTTTTCCGGGTTGGACCGTGTAAAGTTTTTGATGGTTGCCGAGCTTTCGCACATCCTGTGATGGCTTCTTCAGGGCTGAATAGAGAATNATTATGCTACCGGGAGAGCCAGATAACTGATTAAATTCCCAGCACTAGTGTCGAGAGCCTTAATTTTTCGTAGGTTAGGCTCTCGACACTAGTGCTGGAAATTTAATAAATTATCGGGCTAGTTTCGGTGGTGTAATAGGCTAACGCGCTTGCCCGGATAGCAGGAGATCCAGGTTAGAGCCCTGGCTGGGACAGTTATATTTTTATTCTATTCCCTTGCATTAATTGATTTAAATTTACGTGGGTTAATAAACCACAACTAAATTAATAATTATAAATGTAATATATTACTTGTATATTTTTAAAATTTCCACATTCTACATGTAATTATTTACAAAAGCTAAATTAGTTAGTAACTGCATAATATTCACGCAGATAAATGTCATAGATAGATGATATAACGAAGTTGTAGCTTACTTAAAGAAATTTTTTTAATTTTGTGTGTCTGTTTTACTTTAAATACCTTACCAATATAAGTACACTGCTAAAAGTTTTAACTCGAAAGTCAAATTCATTATATGAATATTAAAACACATTTATGTAAAAACTTTATAATCAATAATATAAAAAAGGTATAAATAATTAAAACTTTTTGAAATAACACATATTACATTTCAAATATTTCTTTATTAACAATTAAAACGAATAGAAAAAAGTCTGTCACGAAAGAGATGAGAAGGCTAATTTAGTTTTCTATGTTTAATTACACATATATATTTAAAAAGATTTAAGGAATAAGTCAATTTATGTTAAATACAAGATAGGGGTAAGTAAAGATAACTAAGGCTGGTTCTAGACTCTCAAAGAAAGGGGGAATCTTCTACCTTCGGAGTCGAATTCTTAAATATGTCCTTTATTATGCTTACTTCCTAATAATAATACAAAATACATATTCGGAAAAATATATTTACTATTTCCCATACTTATTATTTTTCCAAACTCTAAAAATAGCAAAGATTTTAAGCGTTTTCACAAAAAGAACTTCCTTTAACCCCCCCCCCCCACTTTCTCAGGGCACGATGCTACATAGGGCATTTGAACTCTAAATACTAAAATAAATATAATAAAATAAATGCCTCTTAATAATAATTATATCGCAATTATTTTGTTTTATTCTTTTAAAATTATAGTACAAATAAATAAAGCGTATTTAAAAATAAGGGTTTCCATCCAACACGAAAAATACCAATCATTAATATTTAAAAAAAAATGCTTTTTGTTAAAATGTTATTCAAAATCATTTTTTACTTCTATCGTTACCTTTATGTTTTCTTTTAACTCAAACAATGAGCATTATCAATGAACAACAGATCATTTGAAATTATCACTCTTAATACAATTAATGTATCGCACTTCCTTGCATTGTAATTCTTATCATAACCAATAACGGCTTTGACTGCAGCGCACTCTAGATCCTTTTGTATTACCATTTTCACAGGGTTAGGAAAATCAAACAAAAGAAAAGTAAAAAGAAAAGACACTCGGGCAAAATAACATGAAATTGATCTTAAAAATCGAAAGCTCAGATTAGGCAGGGGTTCAACCGCCTTCATCCTCGAGACTGACCCCATTCCCGTCCATTGTTCTTGCTAAGATCAGAGGTGATTTTTCTCCTTTATGTAACAGTTAAATAGGAAGCATCTAGCATTTCTCCTTAAAGGATAAATCAAGATAAATAAATAATTACAAAAATGTGCAAGAATAATACAAAGGACTTGAAGGACTTGTGCTGGATCTAAAAATCTAATCCCAAATTCATCTTAACCTGTACAAAGAAGGGTGCACTATCAGAATGAATGTGGCTCTTACATTTCCATAGATGATTGTAGTGAATGTAATTATATTACTGCAGTAACGACGTTGAAATATAATTGAAAAAACTCTAGACTGCCGACCAATCAACTTTAATAATTTTTCTTCATTTTTAAAACAATGATTTCCTATTATGGTATTAATTAAAATTATGCAGCATCTAAAACTTAATTGTAAACAAATTTTTGTCATTACCTCTAGAGAACTACTTTTCTTGCTTTCATGGAAATTTAGATAAATTTTATAGATTTGGAAGTTTCAAAAAATGAAAAATATACATATATGTCTGTAATTTCAGTTTTTGAAACTTGTGAATTGTCAAAGAACAGAACTCATAAACACTGAACGTTTAGCAATTTTTTTTTGTCATTTAAAAAATTATTTAAAAAGAGATCAATAAAAATGAGTCATGGAACCATCATGAATATTGTAATTTTTTTGTTAATTTAAATCTGCTACTGTATACAATTTTTATTTTCAATGGAGAGTTTTTTTACCGTAAAAATTATTATTAGATGTTTTTTATTGGGAATCGGTCGAAGTAGATCCAAAAAACCAATTAAGAAAATGTGTATTTTTTAATTAAAATTAAAAATACACCTTTTTCTAAATTGTATTTTTTTGGAACTACCTTGACCGAATACCAACAAAAAACATCTAATAATTTTATTTTAATTTGCTTCTAAGTAGAAGAAGGGGTAGGCAAAATTAATGATTAGTATAATAAATAAAATTAAAAAACTACTCACTCTGGAAAAGTCTTGGCTTGAATTCCAGTTCTCCCTAATACTATTAGTTTCAAAGTTAGTCAGATGAGTGCTCTAGGGTCGCAGCGCCAGTGTACTTATTGAGTAGCCTCCTCAAAGGATGACTGTCGCTGGGCTAACGTAGCGTAATAGGTGTGGAATTATAGAGCACGGCCCCTTTCATATTTATGAGATCCTTCAGTCTGCAGCTGTCAGCTCATCCTTAGATGGAGTAAAAGGAGAACCTTACAGAAAATTACAGATCCTCTGAAGTTAAAGGAGGTTAGAACTGGGCTCATCTCTCTGTGTCTGCAATTTCGAATCTAAAATATGTCTCAAAACTGATTCTATAAAACAGTGAAACAAGACTTCATCGGTCAAGGAGAAAGAGGGTATGGGCTATCTACAGGTAGCCACCCCATTCTACAGACAACCAAGGCCCAAGGGATTATTTCAAAGAATATTTCATTAATTGCAGAATTTAGTGAAGGGAGGAGGAGGAGCTTATTTGAAAAAAAAAACGAAATTGAAATTTATTTTTTCATCTTTTTTGTTAGTGTATACTGTTAAAATTTAGTTTTCCTAATGGCCATTTTGAAAAGCACACTATCTGAAATTGTTCGCAGGGGAGTAAATGCCACATACCCTCTCCATGCACTTGCGTTACTCGCTTGCTCCAGTTGATGTCCAGGTCTGGAAGGTTGGATGTCGGCTATGGCAGGCCGTGAAGTCGGCGTTCTCTCTGGGATGTCGATCTCACACCGTCCCACTTACACGGGGGCTAGCGGACTCTTTTCCACAGGCATTTTACACTTTTCACCATCCCCCCCTCCCCCCAGTCCACTGCCCGATATTTTCTCTTTCCTTTTCTTTGTCGCTCATGAAGTAGGTGACGGCAATGTTCCAGCATGATCGCCGCCTGTCCCACCTTAAAAACTTCCTCGGCGTTTAGCAACTCACTTAACAGTTAACCTCATTATAACTTTCAAAAATATCATAGAAAATTAGAAAACCACACATAATTTGATATTATAAAATGGTATTTTTTTCTAAACTATTCTCATAAAAAACAAACTATTATGATTTTAAATCAAAATTATAGAATATACTAATTTTCTAGCATATCAAATACATTTTAGATTCAAATAGATTTAACGCTTTCAAAATCTAGCAGTAGCATACCAATACACTTAGCATCTCAATAATCACGTCACAACTCATTGAATATTTCTTACAGCATAAATATTACTATATAATGAATTCAGTAAAATAATCTTTGTAATCAATAAATATAATTTTTATGAAAAAAACAAAAGTAACTGGAAAATTACAGAATAAATAATAAGTACCTAGGGGAGATTTGATTTACAAAACTCACAATGTTGTTGTTGTTGTTGTTTATTGGGGATTCCATTCAACTTACAATGGAATCATACCGGCCCGGCAAGCAGGAGATCCAGGTTCGAGTCCTGGCTGGGACAGATAGATTTTTTTATTCTATTCCCTCTCATTAATTGTTTCAAATATATTAAATATCGTTCATGTTGTGAATCCAAAAGCAATCCTGCCGTATTTCCACAATATTTATAAATGCATCGGTTTATTTTATATTTTCCTAAATAATGTTTTATTATAGTGTTCCACATTCGTTTTTTATATTTCAAAAATAAGTGGGGCCCGCCTCTAGAATTTAATTTATATAGATTTTCTTTAATTTGTTTTTCCTAATAATGAAATATTTCATAATATAATATGTGTCGTGATTATACAAATTGTAATTGTCAAACATTTATATTCTATAATTATTACAAAATTGTATTGTAAGCCCATTATGTGTTTATGTAACTTTAATACGATATTGAATAAATAGATATTGAAAATTTTCACACACGCGCACACACACACACACACACACACACACACACACACACACACGCACGCACGCACGCACGCACACACACACACACGCACGCACGCACGCACGCACACACACGCACGCACACACACACGCGCACGCACGCACGCACACACACACACACACACACACACACGCGCGCGCGCACGCACGCACGCACCTTCTCTTAGTCTACGTGTATATTTAAAGAAATATTTTTAAAACCACGTCATGAAGCGTCAATTGCTTGATTTCTCTCTGAGAAATCAGGTATAGATATTGATGCTAATTATTATATAAATATAACAACAACTAAAAAATGTGAAAATAATAATAATGAACGTATTTACACAGGAATAGGATATTCATCATGATAAAACATTTCACAAGAATGTTAGTCTTCATCACATCTGAAAGTCCTACAAATAGTGAGAGTCTGACACATTTCATGGATCTTGTCTAAAATCTGCACTTCTTAATGGCTTGTACTCGGTGACTCAGTCGAAGGCGCGATTTCGAGGTCTTCATTACTTCTGCCTACAGCTGTGAGGCCTGCTCAGAGAGGACTTTTAACCAGTGAATTTCTTATCGATGTCCAAGGGATTGTATGTGTTAAGAGTTGAATAGTGTACTGCTTCATCTATTTGATTCCACCAATCCAAGGTATTATGGAGAATAAGATAACCTCAAATCGTATTAGCGGAACAAATTCAGTACGAATAAACGTGTATAACTCGGTTTTAGAGATTTGAAAAATATCATAGAACATTATTGGTTTAAAATTGTATTATTGTAACAGTACATCCGTGGTAGACGATTGCTCAGAATGTGTTTGCTTTTCGACGCCAGGATTTCGGCTTTTAATGCAAGCCCTCTTCGAGAATGTTCTTGCACAATTACAAGAATGTAGATTCTACATTGTGTTAGTACAATAAAATTCTAAATATACGGGGTTCGGATACAATAAGGTAGAAAAGTAAAAATTAGTAATGGAATGCTAACAACATATATCATATTATACATATCTGTCTATGTAAAACTGATATAAGTGAAGACATTTGTGAATTACATAAATACCTAATAATCATGGTAAGAAGTATCAGATGACCAAGGTAATCGAAGCAAGGATAGCCGGGAGAATAATCTATAAATGGAAAATATGCAGGTAGAGGGTAATTTGGTAGATATCAAAGGAAGTATGTTCTAGCTGATTGATCTAGATGAAATTAGATGACAATGAAAAATTAATGTGAATTAAATAGTTTTAAAATGTGGAAAATATTCTTGTCCTAAATTCTGAAAATCCTTCAAACTTTCAACTCTTGCTATCCCCATCATAAATTTGCAATAGAAACTGAAGGAGGCAACAGATTATCGTTCCTCGACCCACAACTCATTGGAGCTCATGGAGTCATACTTACCGATTGCTAAACAAAACCAACTTACTTCGGACAGCGCAGCCCCCCACCCTTACCATCAACTAATGAATGCAGCCTCAAACTCATGGATTTCTCACTCTGCCCACTTACATTTTTCGTTAGAGAAATATTACCATCTTCTCCAAAGGAATGATTTCAACAATACACAACCCCTCAACAACTCCAAATGTACGCAAACCTCTATCTCCTCTTATTTTATTTCTAAATTTCTCTCTCTCTCTCTCTCTCTCTCTCTCTCTCTCTCTCTCTCTCTCTCTCTCTCTCTCTCTCTCTCTCNATTTGCTAAAATCTTCAATCACTCCCTCACTCTCTCTCTCTCTCTCTCTCTCTCTCACTCTCTCTCTTTCTATCTTTCTATCTATCTTTCATTCCTTGTCTCACTGAAAAGTGAGAGATATCTCATTGTTCAAAGCCTCTCCACCTCAGTCTCCAAAACAAACCTCAGGCACAACACCAACAAACTCAACCACCTTTACACCCTAGTTCAAAGACCCTAGACTTTTTTTCCAGAAATCTAAAATTGTCTATCATATTTCTTCTTCCGCTGGGCTACTTACAAATGAGAAACCAATAATCACAAAGAATCACGCAATAACCAAGATTTCTGACGAAAATTCCTCCACCCAAGGGGTTCCTTTAATCTGTAGAATAATTTGAAAGGAAAAAAATATGTTACATCAAACATATATATGATATGATAAGAGATAAGCCAACCATGACCGAACCCCAACAAAAAAACATTTACTGATAAGAGATTAAGTACATAAAAGCCGGACCATCTGAAATACCTGGAAGTTCAATGATTCTTCTAATGATTTTGTCTCTTTACTCTATGTCTAATGATGTTGTCTGTTACTTTATTATTAATAATTTTGTAATAATTGATTTTTAAAAAAGCAATCAAGTAAAGTCTAATTTTAATCGAACAGATTCTTAGAAAAAATTCTCAGGTCATTCGCAATAGATAATATTTAAAATTTAAATACCTCAAACACAAACGACTATTTACTTCGGAATCGGGTCTACGTTTTCATTTAAAATGGCTTAAATGTAAAGATATCCCCTGATTTCTGTCATTCAAACCAGCAAGTGCAATACCTTCGAAGAAATTGAAAATATAAGGGAGACACCTGCTTAAATTCAACAAATTTGATTCACATTCTCGCATCTGGAATACTGAGGAATCCAGGCGAACGAGGCAAGTATAGCTAGGTCTAAAACACTTCTCACTATTCACAGAGATTAAAGATTGTAGCCTATACTTCCTACAGGACGACTTCCTCGTAAATGCCTTCTGGATAAATGGAGCAGAGGAAACGGTCGGCTGTCCCTGAAGGAAGAGAACGCAACGAAGCCCATTTGGTGAGACAGTCTTGCTAAGATCAACAGGAGAGTCAAGAGATGTGGTATAACAACTGCCTGAAGATATTGGAAAAACTAACCTGACTGTTATCAAAGGTCATAAATTTCTAAAATAAAATAATATAAACGTATGATACTGTCAAAAATGAGACTATCATGAGCGTATAACCAAGAATATGCAAGAGAAATCATTGGAAAAAATGTCAAAATAATGAAAATTTTTTACTTATAACTTAATGCTAGTTTTTGAAAAGCTAGATTTTAAAGACTACAAAAATATTCTATATTAATCGACATTATTATGTCTCAGGTTTTACGTTTTATGTTTATTACCCTTGGGCATGGAGAGCCCAATTTTTTGCTGAAGGAAGTTAAGTCTGAATCCAAAAATACCAGAATACAATCAGTCTTCTGTTATTTACTGAAAAAGAACTTTTAACAAAGTTCTGCCTACATTTTGGAAACATCAGGGACATCTTTGGTTACTACCAGATACCATTGCTCACCCGATTTGAACTCCCACACATCTCAAATTTTTAGCTCGTTAATGACCGTGTTATTAATTGTAACCTCTAAACTCTGAAAAGTATAGTTACAACACATTCACTCGAATTTCTCGTTATCCGTAGAAATACTTAGGAAGTATTGGAATTGTTCTCATAATAGACTTTTTTTTTTAATTCGAATATGTTTGAATATATTCTAAAAATGTAGATAAGTTGAAATACAAATATTCATCAATTACATTTGTTGAGGAATTCGCTTAGTTTACAAAGCTTCGGAATAACGGACCTTATCTAAAGCGACTACCTCAAAACAAATAAGTTTATTTATATTTTTCTTATTCTTTTAAAAAAGCATGATTGGTACTTGGTGATAATGGTATCAGGCGGCGCTCCTTAGCCCCTCAAGTGTTGCCAAGAGTGGGAGACAGAACCCAGCTTATATTGGTCACATCCAACGTCTTGCCGACTCCTCAGGATATTGAATATTCACAAGGTCTCAATCGGCTTCCTCTCGCCGGCGGAATAAGCAATTACTTTCACTAGGTCGTCCCGGATTTGATAAGACGTCTCTTATCGGCTCTCACCAATCAGCCATGTTGAGGCCTTTTACAAAAATCCTCGTCAACACCACCAATCCCCACAAGAAATTTTATCCTTCGACCATGAATTACATAATAGATCAAGAGTAATAATTATGCAACATACGTATACGTTAGTAGTGGTTTTAGATACTCTTCAATTATATTTTTTTAATATTCTTTTTTTATTTAATTGCTGTTTGACGGATTTTTTTAACGGATTCTAATATCGATAACAAATTTTGTCTTCTAGCCGAAGACTACAATCGAGTCAATGAATGTGGAAACTCCTCATTACAGATAAAGAAATACCTAGTGCTTAGATTTAGTTTAGCTAATTAATTATTAAGAAAATAATTAATTAGCTTAATTACATCTTGATCTGATTTATTACACCTGAAAAACTGCTATAAGGACTGAAGAAAAAGATTTCGTCGAATACATTTTATGACGGGGTCGTCGAAGAGTTCTGTTGGGGTCTCTCCACTCGGGGTATGGGGAAGCTTTCAACAAGAAATAATAGGTCGATTAGAGCTATGAATGTTTAGAATGGGGTGGCAACCTGTAGATAGCCTCTCTCTTCATGATAATAATTAATAAAAGGGAGATAACAAAAATGCTATTCATTTACATATTTTATTTGAAGTTTAGTTTTATCGAGACATATACTGTAATTGAATAGTGAATCCATATTTTTCTACTATTATTGCTTGCACGACGCAATATATTTTTGAATGAAGTGCTTTATATTGCTGAGAAGAATTTTTTCTTGGTTTAAAGAAATTTATTTAAAAAATAAGAATTATATATTTTCAATAATAAATATCAAAACTTAAATACAAACTATATCTAAGAGAAATTATTGCCCATGGCTTTCTTTTAAATATCATTCTCTCAGTCTTAATATAATCGCATGTATGAAATATAATTTAAATTATAAAACCTTGAATTTTAAATGTAAGCCTGGAATGATCAATAGCTGAACTGAAAATTAACAATTGCCTCTCAAGCCATAATTTGAAGTACTTCTCTTTTTGCTTTTATTGTTTGGAAATGTAAATGCAACATACTATTATTAAGTTAATCTTAAATATGATACATAAATTTATATAGTTATTGAAAAAATAGCTTTTAAAAAATCAATATTTTCTTCTATGCTTTTCACTAAACATTATCTCCATCGATTTGGTCAAAAAACTGATAAATTATTCATTCTGCTAGGTTTTGTTTATATAAACAATTTTATTTTTATCAGTTAATCGGACCCACTCAAACATAATTCCAAAAATTTCTTAGCTGGGGTCAGATAACATAAGTATGAATATTACGTTATTATGAATTTTATTGATTGTTACAAAACTTTGACTAATGTAATGAATGCAATAAGAGGCAATTTGGAGAGCAATAACTTATGTATTTCACAGTCAGTTAAACACAAGGTTTCGGAGTCAAGTGTTACAAATAACCTTCATTACGATTGTAGCAACAACTAAGAGTAAACTACTACACTTCTCTTGAAAATAATTAACAACCGCAATCAGCCCTTTGCTCAAACAATAATCAGCACATGGTACGAATTGACGAGTAATTGGGGAACGATTTGATCATTATTTCATGAAAGTAAATTATAGAAAATAATTGTTAGATGACTATTGACGTTCGATGTCAGTATTGTAACCAGTTTTGGAGGATCAATTACTTTTTCAAATAATATTATTTTCTAGTCCCTTACTAAGGAATTCCAATCATTTCCTTTCATGTTATCGACTAATTTCTTATTTCTCACATTATCAACCGCTTATTAAAAAATTAATCCTATTTATTATATGAGTTCCTTCATAAAAATAGATTACTAAGATTGGGTTGGGTCGAATTTTACGAACTTAGAAGAAGAGAATATATAGTATCTTTGTCATTTCCTTTCCATAATCACTAAGATGTGTTATAATCAATGTATATCGTTCTTGATACATGCACAAAGATGCTATGCCATAAACTTATCCAAATTATACATGGTATGAAATCATTTAGTCATTTGCTATAAAAACGAAAAATAAGTTAGGAATGCAGCATTTGTTAGGAGCATTAAGAAGTACGGGAGGTATATAAGTATCGATGGTGATTTGGCCTTTTGCTAAGAAGGCATTTTTATTTCAACAACAAGTCATTTTAAGAATGACATATTTCAACTAAGCAAGGCCATTAGAGAATATTATGGCCCTCTTTGAGGTGATAAGAGGTAGATAAATGTAAGACATGAGGACTAGTTGTGTAGCGGACATTCCAGAAGTGTCCTGAGCACTCACCTGAGGCAGCGAGTCCAGGTTTGCACGAACAGCGAGCTGCACAGACTGGCGGCGTGACCCACTCGCCTACATCCCCCACCTCGCCCTGGTCCTCACCGGTAAGTCACTCCCACCTTCCTCGTCCTGTGACAGGACCAAGGATCGCGAGTGTACCAGGATTCGGCTACGTATTGAGCTGTTGGCCTACACGCATGCTTCTCTTGCAGGGATGGAAATTCCTCATCAGCAACACGACTACAGCAGACCAGCCCAAAGAAATTAAGATGTTCAAACAACAGGTTTCTTGACAAGACTGTTGAATGTTTTATTTTCGAATTCTCAACTAATCTTTCTCAGAACATTTAAAACAAATCTTCCACAATTAAAACAAACTCTACTAAGGTAGTGAAGAGACATATTTGATTTTAGAAACTTGTGATTTATATATATATATATATATATATATATATATATAACC
>KZ807124.1:206819-218852 GCA_000696205.2 Oncopeltus fasciatus
AAAAAAAAAAAAAAAAAAAATTAAATTATTTTTTGATGTGAAAAAGGAACAAAAAAAAATTTGTTTTTTCGTAAGTTTTTCGTAAATAAGTAACTGGCTCATTTGGACAAAGCAATGAGCGATAAAGAAAAGCTGGCTAAGGCTGGCTTTAGACCGGTTGGGAAGGATGAGCGTGGGAAATACCCGTAGTTTAATCGTCCTCGTACATCTACGATTAGATATCGCATAGATCTTTCTCAAAAAGCGTTTTCTTCAAAAGGAAGTTTCTTAAGATAAATGTTCGAACGTTAAACTTCGCAATCGTTTGGTTAGCAAACATACTTAAGCAATAATGATGATGCTAAATTTTGGTCTTGCCTAAACACCGCCCCCCCCTCCGGTAAAAAATGAATTACTTCAACAGTTTGTAATTGATAACATAAATATCGAGCTGCAAATTGCATTTTAAAAGTTCATCATGAAGGAGCAATATAAGCTAAGCATATTTTCCATTCTTCATTTTAAGGATGAACATTTGTGTGATTGAACACATAGAGGAATCTGTGACGTATTTGAAATCACAAGTCACAGATAGCAGTGAATGTAAATGGTTGACCTCTAAGCTTACTCTGGAATGTTCAGGAGAAAAGAGCTTCCACAGACCTCCGAAATTAAATATCTACCATAATGAGCGTTTTTCGTAAAATTTTATAGTATAATTTTTTAAAGTTAATTTTAAACCTATCAAGATAAAAACATTTTTTACACCAACTATAAGGAATAGATTTATTTCATTATTAAAGTTATTTAATTTCCATTAGCATCATATTTAATTAAGTACCTTACAAAAACAGATACAATCAAAATTTATTACAAATAAGTTCAGTACTTTTCGTTATACAATTTTTGTAATTTTAACAAAATATGTCAGCTAGCCATCATATAAAAATGTCAACATTTTTTGTTGCTATTGCAATTCCTTAGACCGCGCCCAGACCAACTGAAATCATCCCATTTCAGTAAAATTGAAGGAGAAACTAAGAAAATAAAAAAAATAAAGTCCAGCAGAAATATTTCCAAAATTAAACTTTTAACCCTCAGTTTTAACCCTCTTAGAGTAGATAGATCAAACCCATATGAAACGGGGCACATGTTTTGAATAAATAGACCATAATACCATAGTTACTTTAAATTTTGTACCTCCGTCTTCGTAAAAATGTGAAAGGATAGACTTCAATCTATTCGAATCAAACTTAGTTATCACAGGGCTTGAAAAGTTTGTTAAATTCTTCACCGATCTAACTTATGAGTTAAAAATATAGTTAGTTAAAATTTATCTCAGTACAGTGATAACCGTGAATTATAACTATGTATAATTATACATAATTATATATAATTTTTAGGTACACACTCTAACATTTAATTCAGAATTTAAGCTTCTATTTACAAAGACTAGTGCGTTAATAGAAGAGTTCGATAGAATAAGTGGAGGATTAGAGGAAGACTATACTAAAACACAAAATATTTTCAACAATATTTCAATTTCTTACATATTTAAAATTTATTTTATACTAATATATTGTTCATTAATAATTATTTAAAAAATTTCAAATCATTTAGCGATAATAATTTTTATTTCGAGTTTTGGTATAATTAAAAATACTAAAGCAGTACAAATACCATGTGACATAAGAGTAAATAACAAAATTATATTCAGAATCAAATCATTCATAAATTTGTATTTAAAAAAAATATATCATTCCTGTAGGTTAAGTAGAATCAAGTAACAGAACTAAAATATCTCTCCAAAATTTTCACCCTCCTTAACACACATTTCGACACTATAGAGCAATTAATAACTGATCAAAAAAATTAGAAAATTAAGGATTCAAAAAATGCAAATGCATACTTCAACACACCACTCCCAGTGCCCAGGTGAAACTGTTTGGCTCCTAAAGCAATTTTAAATTAATTGTGTTTTATATGAAACTTAGCTGGCAAAGGAATGTGTGTGATAGAAAGAATTACGTTCAGAAGTATTTGTATGTTTTTGTGTGTGTGCATGTAGTCTTTAATGGACTTTTGATGAAAGGTGTATGTCAAGGAGCAAATTTGGTTGAAAAATATTGTCTAGGTTGGTTGAAAAATTGTTTTTTCCTATTTAAATTTTCTTAGTGAAACCATAGTTGGTGAGTTTTTGAGATGGTGAATTTTGTTGAGAAATGTGTAGCGGATTTAGTTTTTGCACCATTTGTCTTTCAAAGAAAAATTCATTTATGTAATTTTGTTTAGTTAACTAAAAGAAATTTATAATAATGAATATTATCAAAAAATGTATATTGACATTTTTTTTGAAATGAGAGAAAAAATTTTTTCAAGTAACAAGCAGCTTTTTTATTCGACATTCGAATTTTACTTGTCTTGCAAGGAAAAACATCAAATTTAGTTTAGGAGTTTGATTTTGATTCAGTTCGAAGACCTTCGTTTTTCAGTTTATGTAAAAACATAAGGAACATAATATAATTAAAATATTATTAAAAAATGTATGTGCAATGTCTTCGCCTTTCAAATCATAATAATAATACTATATAATATTCAAATTAATAATTTTTTCTTATTGAAGTCAACCTTAAATAAATCTATTCATTGAACGTGAATCCTGAGTGGCGAAAATTCAGAAGGCATTTGGCGCTCAAATAAATTTTAAGTGTGAACAAGTCAATGAGTTACTATAATTAACTGAAATAATTATTTCTAGAGATTTCATTTAAAATGATTGAATTAAGGCATTAATAATCTTACTTTTCAATTTATTCATCTTATTTCTTACTTTGTGTACATAAGTAAATTGTAAACGCAATATTTATATTTTTCTATGTGAACTAAAACATTTCCAAGACACATTACAAGTGGCTTGACATACATATCGGTCAATCTAAAAATCGTTTTTAGAAACTTCTCGTCATTATTATTTAAGTTGTGCTGCTCTCTCTTAATCTCTTTATACATCAGTGTCAGCCATTTCATAAGACAATAACTTCAAATGTTAGTACATATATATTTATAATTCTTTTAGCAATAAGAATAGTGTTTATTTGTCTTTCTATTGAATGACTGTGACTTCGGACTGTAATTATCGTACAATTAAATGGGATATGTTTCGTAAGTCTGCTACTCACAGGAACGGGGACTCTGAATAGCTTGGCATCCTCTGGCCCCAAAGTGAAAGGTTCGAACGATCCACACCTACAACAAATTTGCTAGGAACAGCTTAAATAGATTAATATTAAATAGAGGCAAAAGTGACCTCAAGCTCTTACTTATTATAGTATAACGAACATTGTGTATTGACAGATTATATTATTATTAGTATATGTAGGGGCGTTGGGTGCAACAATATGTACTACACATTTTTTAAGGGGGGGGGGGGGGGATGATCTCTCCCAGAATATTCATGCCGCAACCAAATTTTTATATTTATAAGTTTGTTTATCTTCATATAATTTGTTTACAGATTAGTATTTGTTGGTGTGATAGCTAACTTAACATTTTCCACACAAATAACGAGGTTAAAGATAAGATTTGGTAATATTGAAAAATTGTATGAGAGTGTGTAGGAGACTCTCATTCATTAATCATCTAATGAATAAAATATGCATAAAATAAATATGTATTGTTCTCAAAATAAATAAAGCAAACTGCTTCCAAATACTCCCTCTTTCTCACCCACAAATGAAAGCCTTCTCCCATCCTACAGAAGATCTATATGTGCATAGCACTACAGATACCTGACGCTCGTGCTTCAGCTATATTCTGACACCGTCTTGAAAAGTGTTCAACTTATAATTTCAAAGAATATTTGTTTGCTCTTTAAAGTCTTAATTAATACGATATCCCTCTCCTACAGTCTTTACATACTCTTCAATCATCAGTATCGAGATGCTATTGATCCTAACTCTACAGGCCTACGCACTCCAGGTGACGTTTTCATTTTTTGAAGCGTTTGTTCCATTTCCAGGAAGAGTAACCACTGTCACTTTTGTAAACGAAGCTCTGATTTTTTATTTATTTTTTTTATACATATGTATATACGTACAATTTGATTTCCTCAATTCCTCCCTTCGTCTACTACGGACATCTCTCTATTCGTTCCTCTGCACGATTGCTATTCTCGTAAGCCACTTCTGGATGAAATCCTTCTAGTTGTTCCTTGCCTCCTTTAACGGAGCACTTTTTGTCAAAAATTGGCGTTAAATTGTGGTTAGCATTTGTATCCCAGTGCAAGATGTGTTTTTACTTTGAGCAGGTAAAAAAAATGTTCTGTTAACAAGTCTCTTCCCCGAGTTATTGATGAAAAAAAAATTTAAGAACCAGTAATGGTCAGAGATCAAAATCAGCGAAAAAAGCAAAATCGGTTTGAAACTCAAAAGGAAATATGTAAACGGTTTTTGAACTCGTTTAAACCACCATACATTATTCAAGTAAACTATAAGTAAATAATAAATTCTAGTAAGCTTAACCAAATTTTTTAAGCATATTTGGAAACTGTAGTTTAAATATAAAATTGTTTGTAGTGATTAAGCCAAAAGTAATAGGGCAATATTTTCTGTACAAATAAAAATGTTTGAAAAAAAACGACAATTTCTAGTCTTAATCGCAAAGAGAAAAGTCTATTTAAAATGTATGTAGTAAATTAACAACAAAACCAGAAGACATCACAATAAAACACATGAGATACTGTTTAGTTTCTTACAAGACCATTTCTTAGATATTCAAAATTCAGGAATAACTCTGACTTCCAAACTTTTCTGGTTCTCTATATTCTTTTAGGGTACAAATGATAACATTTGATTTGACTTGACCCTGAAAATCAAGCTTCTTAACACATAAGAAAAAAATGGTAAATTATTTCGGCTTACCTTTCGGTTCTTTGGAAATTTTCGAAAAACTTATAGTCTTTAGTGTATACGGTTGGAAATGTTGCCAATTGTTTTTGTATACCTGTCATTGCGAATTTAACAAAATATCTAAAAGGTTCTATCAAGACAATGTTGCTATGGTTATTCACATGAAGATTCATACTTTTTGACAATATCAAACAATTTGAAATTAACAAAGAAGAAATATTAATTGATGTACGCGGGCTTGCTTATTAAAAAAAATCATCTAATTCAATAATGAAGGTCTCGGCTTTCCCATAATTGGCTTTAACACACTTGTAAAATAAAATTTTCAAATCTACTTATATAACTCTCCATTAAATAGTGAAACTATGAATTACTCAAGTGGAGAGTTTTATTGACCGTAGATATTATTATTAGATGTTTTTTTGTTGTTGTTGTTGGGGTTGGGTCTAGGTAGGTTTAAAAAATGTGTATTTTTTTTTCCCTGCCGACTTTTCGGCTCAAATTTCAACAGCATCCCTCTCAGTCACGAAAATGGGATCTTGGTAACACGACGTCCCCTCTCGCTTGTAAGCCGAAACATTTGAAGATAATTTTTTTTAAATATGCCTTTTTTTAAAATATATTTTTTGGATCTACCTTGACCGAACCCCGACAAAAAAAAAACATTTATTTATTTTGAACCGCAGTTGTTATTTTGCAAATAGTTGGATAAAACTATGGTGATATTGTGAAATATGTATACCGTTATTATAGATATTATACAAGATACAATCAGTTGTAAGAACCCCAGCTAGGACCGATCTTCCCTTTCCCTGCTGATGTCGATGGATGTAAAGAAGCTGCGCTTTCAGCTGACGTCAGAGACACAGGTATGTGTGATAACTATGATAATTATGCTTTGTTATTACTGGAAACAGCTTAATATATCCAGGAAGCGTTGTTTTCTTATGAGATAACATCAACTTGACTTGAAACAACTTGAACCTTATGGGAAAAAAGTTAAGTGCCTCCTACTTAATCGTTTAACACTTTCACCGAGATATCGTTTCCTCGAGGGACGTTGGAAGACCTATTAAAAATCACCGCTCTAACCTTGTGTTTTTAAAGCCAAGTATACTCCCCCCTCCGCCGACTTCCCCGCTATCTCTGCCCTCTTCTTCTATTCCGCTAAGGCCTCTCCACTCTCCGGTGCGCTGCTATAATGACGTCCTTTCAAGTTAATGATCCGAGAGGGCTTAAGTGGTGTGGTACCCCCCGTCGCTGCGGGGCTTAAGTGATAGCCCCCACCCCCCAGTGCCTCGCCCTCAACCCCTAGGGGCTCGGGATGCAAATCGGCCTTCTGTATGCGTGGTGCACTTCACACTCCTCTTGTTGCATCGTCGCCGTCTTAGATTGGCCGACTTGGGCTACTTTTCCAGTCGATGGTTTTCTCTCTACTTATAGACGATACTATCTCAATCCTATGTGGCATAACCGTTGCAAAAAAAGAAGATTATTGTTCTTTTTCTTCTTCAATAGTATACTTCCACCGGAATTCTGTTTCACTCAAGGAATGATTTTAAAAAAATTATAAAGATATCAGGAAAGATTGGTCGGGAATTCGGTTTTGGCTGTACCCCGTAGAAAGTGGAGGAAGAAGACTTATAGGACGGTAGGATGAAGGGTTATGTGGTGGTTTCCCAGGTTTGGGAAATAATGCTATGTCGGAATATTTTCAGAGGAGTTCGAAGTATACAATTGTGAAGTAGGTAAGGAATATAATTGCATTCTTGGGAAGATTACGGAGAATTTGGCCTGTGATTAAATCATATCCGGGTGATTTGCGCTTAGGCAGATGTGAGAATATATACTTGACCTCGGAAGGTGTTACTGCCTTGAGTGGCAAGGACAAAGGTAATGGCATGTTCAGGAACTCCTCAGTCTCCGCGGAATTGGACAGGTCTAAGGGATCTGAGTTAGGACTAAATGTTTGCTTGAGGTGCTGGGCAAATATTTCGGCATTTTCTTTGTCAGAAGAGACCCAGGAACCATCTCCTCAACGCAAGAGAGTGGAAGCTTCATTGCTCTTAAGGATTTTGCAGGTAGCAATTAAAAGGGATTTGTCTCCTGCTGAGAGGGTAGACCGGTAGGTGTNTATCATTCTCTTGAATGAATAAAAAATCAATATTATTTCCTTAAGTACTATTGATTCTATGAGTTAGTTAGTCCTGACCCTTCTTTCTGAATCAGAGAGATGGTTGTCTAGCAGGGGAACCCCAAATGCTGCATCCTGGCCCTTGAACATATTGCCTTGAGGAATAATGCCACTCCCCCAGAAGAATGGAATACCTGCCAGATAAAACACTACAGACCTCATCCTCTTCCAGAATAGGTTCTATCTTGAGTGCCTAAACTCCTCTTCTGTCTGGTCAACTGTCCTAGAGAATGGGAATGAGAAACTCACATTCTTCTCACATGAGTGTCCTCTCACTACCAAACAAAGAGCCATCACTCTTGGCATGAGGGCTATAAGCACAACAATAGGGGTCTAATGGTTAAAACCACCAGCCTAAAGGTATATTCTCATTGCTAAGTTTTCTCCTACTCAGAACTCCTGAATTCTCAAGATCACAGAATCCACTCCTCTCAGATTTCAACTGAATTATCCCTGAAATACAAATTATCATCCACAGCAACAATTATCTTAGGAATTCCTTCTTTGCTTCAAAGACTGTTTGGGGACAAGACCTCTTACCTATCACCTATATGATGCAGAATTTCTCTTATTTGTCTTTTAATCAATGTATGCTATAGAGGGAGATCCATTTCTGTAAAAGAGACCTCACCTCTGAACTATGGAAAATATTTAGAGTTGGATCAACTATTTTCATTCTGATGTCCCTCGAGATATTAATACTCCCCTTTGAGGGAGCGAGAAAAGAATGCAGCAGGAACCAGATCAACTCTATGGTCTAATGGACAGCTTGCCCCCCTTTGACCCCTTCTCATGAAAAGAGATACTTTAATATAAAGGTGGCATGAGACACATATGCAACCAACATAAGGTACTTCTATAGAGTATACATTGCTGGACAGTAGTCTCTCACTGGAGGAAATACTTTTAGCACTTGGATCCTGTTTACATATTGTTGCCAACCGAGTCATCGGAAGCCACAACAACTGAATTCTCCATCTCCCTCCTCTCACCCCTCACATCTGTAATGATAGGCTCTCTCCCCAATGGCATAAATAGAAGCTCTAATAATATTGTACTATACACTCCTAATATAAATATATTTAGAAGGAAATCAAAATATTACTCCCANAATTAAAATCATATAGGAAACTTATATTTAAATAAAATTATTTGAACTTGAATGCTTAAAATTATTTTAGTACTGGTACTCTTGAGCTTCAGTGATAAAATAATTGTAAGCATACTGTTGTCTTAAAAAAACCGTTTTATTTCCAATTATATCTATGGCTTTCAATAAAAACATAAGGATGTGCGTTTAATCTATCAATTTCAAAATAATTATAACTTTCGTGCTTTCAGTACATATAGTCGGTGTTTCGTGTCTGTCCGTATGTTTGATCAATTACCACGCAATAACACACTGTTATTACTTCGTAGTCATTATTTACACTAGTGAACCAACCCATTGAGTAATTAATAATTAATAGAATCTAAGGTATGATTCAATAAAATTTCCTTCCCATAATTCTCTTAACTGAATTATAATCTCTAATAAATAATACAATATAATGAATCAATTAAATATGTTAAGGTATTGAATGATAACAAATTTATTGAAAAGTGACAACATGAAAAATGTGATATTGATTTTGCATATTCTTCTATATTCATGTTTGAGATCAGCTGACAAAACCTTTTCTTTGTTCTGCAGCTGTTTAGTTGCTACTAAAGTTGTAATTAGCAGCTATCAGCTAAATATTCTAAGAACTTTGGGGCGATATTCAAACCAGTTGGAAACTGATTTTGGTTCGTTGGGGCGTACCAGCTTTACAGCTCATGTTACAAGACATTTTTGAAATAATTCAAGAATTGTTTTAACTAATAAATCATGTGAAATTTATTTTTATAATGCTTCTATTATTCGGGATTATGTTTTTATTATTCTTGTCATTAAGGCATGATATTATTATTTTAATCTGAAAACTTATTCATGTTTTTTTAGCATTTTTATTCCTTGCTTTTTAAGTTGCTCTTCTTATCTAATGATAAACCAACATACAGGTTTTGACATATGTATTTCCCTGTCCATACATTAGCGCTACGACTAAAACCCACCCTGGCTGGGAGCAAAGAAACTCATAGTAACAAAATGGACTGGGGGAGCCAGGATTAGAACCCATTACATGCGAGTCAAGCTGGCTAACATCTACATAAAAGGCGTTCTACAAAAATAAGAATTTGAAAATGTTTTGTGATGAGGTTATCGGTCAACAGGTTAACAAAATAATGTGATTAACATATTTTTGCCGACATTAAGAGTTATATATAATTCATTCTTAAAGTAGCAAAATGTGGTCAATTTGTTACTCATAAACTATTTATTTTAATAAAACACCGTTAAATAAATACTATTTTTTTTTAATTCAACAATTTAAAATCTAAAACTACAAAGAAATATATTTACCAATCATAATCAATAAAAGCAACTCAGATGATCTTAATTAGGCAACCGTAGAATAACCTTCTTGCAGAGAGGAATAATAAAGATGGTTAATCTATGGGTGACTAATTAGGATCCTCTGAGTTGACATTTATGGATTGTGATTGTTTGTTTATTATTTATTTCTTGAATTGACAGTGTTTTATTAAAATAATTAATTTATTAGTAAGAAAGTGGCTTTTTGCTGGCTTGGAATGAATTAAATATAATTCGAAACGTCGGAAAGAATGCTGAAAAAATTAGTCAGAGTTTCGGCCAGAATCAGAAAAATAAAATACTTTAAAACTCTTGGTTAATTATTTTTTATTCCCGATGTTTCGGCTTAGCTTGTAAGACATCATCAAGGCTGGCTAGTTCCGTCAGCTAGCTAAACTGACTAGCTCTGCAATCTGAGATCTGACCACAAACCTCCCTCGTAGGTCTCTCCAGACATCACTATCGCCGAGACGATGACTTTCAAGATAAGTCAAAACGTCGGTCATAAAAAAAAATAATTACCCTACAATTTTGCAGTATTTTATTTTACTGATCCTGGACTGAATAATGACTAATTTCTCCAGCGTAATACTCGACGGCCAACGAACCTCCAACCATGTGGGAAAGAACGTGTTATTCCCGTCATTTTGTTAACCTGCTGACCGATAACCCTGATAACCACGTCACATAACACATTCATATAACGGTCATCCAGAGGGGAATTATGAACTTTAATGTCATTTATATGTAACATTTTGTGCAGAATACGATACAGCGGTTTTTGTTTTGTTTTTTACTCTATAACAAGTAATTTCGTATTTTTGACTAATATTTTATATTTTTTTATTATTTTTATTTAAGGGACATCAAGTAAATAGATTCTATATTTGAAGCAATCCTAAACCTGTCAAGGAATTGACAGATCATCCATATATCTTCCATTTATTCTCTTCAGTGAGTCTATACAATTTTGTAAACTCACTAGGTTGAAAAAAATCATTCATTATCACAACATTATATTGCTTTCTAATCATATGATTTTTAATTAAATAAAGAAGGAAAAGTTAATGCCAGTCAAACACTAAAAACTTATTAAAACCTAAATATAATTAAATTAAAATTAAACAAAAACTTCATTTGTCGAACTTACAAATAAAAATCACACATATATAGCTAACATACGGATACTTTAAAAAATAAATGAAGTACTGGAATAACCATTTACATCGTCTGTGATTACTAATATGCTCTTATTCAAAATATATTAATTCATATCCAAGTTCATGACAAATCCGTCCAAATAGTAAAACAACTTTTGAAGAATTAGGTGTATATAATTTAACATTATGTTTTAAGTGTTACAATAAAATACATAATATACACACTACTATGAGAGATAATGATCTAGATCAGCCCTAGGTGTGATTTAAAAAATTGAGTATTTTATGTGGCTTTGGAATATATATACATATATATATTCTCATTGCTAAGTTTTCTCCTACTCAGAACTCCTGAATTCTCAAGATCACAGAATCCACTCCTCTCAGATTTCAACTGAATTATCCCTGAAATACAAATTATCATCCACAGCAACAATTATCTTAGGAATTCCTTCTTTGCTTCAAAGACTGTTTGGGGACAAGACCTCTTACCTATCACCTATATGATGCAGAATTTCTCTTATTTGTCTTTTAATCAATGTATGCTATAGAGGGAGATCCATTTCTGTAAAAGAGACCTCACCTCTGAACTATGGAAAATATTTAGAGTTGGATCAACTATTTTCATTCTGATGTCCCTCGAGATATTAATACTCCCCTTTGAGGGAGCGAGAAAAGAATGCAGCAGGAACCAGATCAACTCTATGGTCTAATGGACAGCTTGCCCCCCTTTGACCCCTTCTCATGAAAAGAGATACTTTAATATAAAGGTGGCATGAGACACATATGCAACCAACATAAGGTACTTCTATAGAGTATACATTGCTGGACAGTAGTCTCTCACTGGAGGAAATACTTTTAGCACTTGGATCCTGTTTACATATTGTTGCCAACCGAGTCATCGGAAGCCACAACAACTGAATTCTCCATCTCCCTCCTCTCACCCCTCACATCTGTAATGATAGGCTCTCTCCCCAATGGCATAAATAGAAGCTCTAATAATATTGTACTATACACTCCTAATATAAATATATTTAGAAGGAAATCAAAATATTACTCCCAAAAGTCTTGCAAAATCAGGCTGGAGAGAAGAAACTTGGTAATTCCTTAGTGGTCCAACATTAGACAATTTTCTCTAGTATAATATTGACAAAAAAAAATTACAAGGCATTAAGCTAACAGCATTTAAGAAAAAAGAAAGATTATTTTAGTCCATACATTCAACTTATGATTTATTAATTTAATCTGCTGTTAAAAATTAGTATAATTAATGAAATTTCGGAGTTTGTATAAAACATAAGTTATATTATCAGTATTATCTATATTAAAATATTA
>KZ807124.1:231661-244362 GCA_000696205.2 Oncopeltus fasciatus
GGATACAGGCTCAGCAAGAATTGGAAACCAGCGCTAATCGATAAGAGGGTCCAACCAATCGATAAGAGGGTCCAACAAATCGATAAGAGGGTCCAACAAATCGATAAGAGGGTCCAACCAATCGATAAGAGGATCCAGCCAATCAGCGAGCAGGAAAACAGGATCAACCAATGGGAAGACAGGCTTCGCCCAAGGACCGGACAGCGCCGGGTATAAATACCCCTGGATTTGAAGACAGCTCTCATTCTCTATTCAGCCCTGAAGAAGCCATCACACGATGTGCGAAAGCTCGGCAACCATCAAAAACTTAACACGGTCCAACCCGGAAAAAACTTTACATAAATAATATTGCTTTCAAGTATATTTGATTGCCATCTTTTAATTCAATTGTTCTATGAAAGAACCTTCTTCGGTGTATCTTGTTTAAGAAACAAAGTATGAACGCATTTTACCGAATTCTCATAAATAAATTTAACACAACTCCATTGAATACTCCTCCAAGGAATACTATGGCTTCAGTGGAAGATTTTTCAGGATGATATTGGAAATTTTGTTTTCACCAGGAGATTTTTGTATGGTTGTTTCTATATAACCAAGCTCTTTTACAGAATAAATTTGATAGGCATACATTCCAGATAAACAGCATTTTATGGTGCAGACTTTCATAAGTGGACTTAATTGGATAATGATGGATTGGAAATATCCAAAGTGGTTTTCTAATAATTATTATCTAAAGTGGCCAAACATTATGACTAATTAGTGGAGGAATGAGGCATTGTAAATTAAGTAATTTAGTTTATCTTCAAACTCTTTGTTAGGTCACTCGAAAAAAAGTTCTTGATATTGTTATTCCTGAACTCATTATAATATTTTTAACTAGTGATAGTAGTTAGGCCAACAAACAAATCTGGCCATCACAAACCTCTAGTCTCCCTTAACCCAGCAAAAAATATAACTGAGATGACCCACCTTCTAGGCACTCTAATTTAGTTCGAACACTTTGAAAGTATGTATCCCGCACAAGTAGCCAGATCTGGGGGCACAGCCAACCAACAATAAAGTTACCAAACAAATGTAGGTTTTACTTAGCCATCATTCTATAAAATATGTAGCTATACGCAATTTAAAAAAAACATTGTCTTCTCCTCACCTCACTTTGATCCTGAATTTTTCCTTCTAAATAAAAAGTAGTTCGCCATTTCTTAATTAGCCTCAAAAAAAAAAAAAAGTCACTGAAGATCAATATACTACATGCAATAAGATACACAATTATCATTAATAATATATGTTATTATTAATGAAATTGATTGAATACTAATATATTTCATAAATAATATTTTTAATGTGGTATTTTATCCTACATAAATTTAAACAATTAAATGCAGGGGAATAGAATAAAAAACCTAACTCTCCCAGCCAGGGCTTAAACCTGAATCTCCTGCTATCCGGGCAAGCGGGTTATCCTTTCATGCTACCGAGACAAGTCTGATAAGTTATTAAATTCCCAGCACTAGTGTCGAGAGTCTAACTGCCGAGAAAGACTGGCTAGACTCGGTTATGTAAAAGGCTAACGCGCTTGCCCGGATAGCAGGAGATCCAGGTTCGAGCCCTGGCTGAAACAGATAGATTTTTTATAATATTACCTTGCATTTGATTCTTTACATATATATTTCATTTCTATAATATTTTTATACCAACATTTTATAACAAATAGTTGCACATTTTATTCCACTTATAATAATAGATTTGTAATTGCCTCATAACTAATCAGACAGTCTTCACCACTTAAAATAAGCATTAATTTTCAATAGGAATTTCTATTTATAATAAAATTAACTTTTTACAACATTGAATTTTTCTATCTCTAAAATACCAGTAACTTGTCTTAATGAAACCAACTTAACAAACAGCTACAAGCTCTATCTTCAAGATTCAGATTTTGTTCTTGGAGGAGTAGCCAATGAAGTTAAAAAGATTTAAAATATGACCAATTATAACTTCACAACTTATCCTATATGGACCACTGTGGAATAGGATTATACTTTGAAAGCCAAATATTGAAACTATTTTCTGGATATCTAAAGCTCATTGTTGTGAATGAAAACGACACTCCTTTCAGACGTGAACCAATAATCTTTGTACTCTACCCAATTAGACTGGGCGAAGACTTACTGATACATCTCAAATACAGGAGTTGCCCTCGCAGCTGACAAGCCAGCCTGCTAATAACAGGTTTCTTTATGTTGTTTTTTTAAGACTGAAGAATGAAAATTTGATCAAGGTGGCAAGATGTCCCCTCTCGCCTTCGTAATATCCCTGAAGATGGCTTACAATGTAAGGGATGTTTTTAAATTTCCCCAAATTCCCCCTCTCCAAATTTGAGCCATTAACGATCTCATCCAATGTTTTAATACAGAATTATCCCATTGGATATCTGCTAAAAATTAAAATAATTTTAATTCATGATAAATAGGAAACTAGCCAAAAAGTCTACTTGAATATCTTATTTTAACCAATATTTTGGATTTTATAGCCTAAACAACATCAGTTACCTTCCTTTAAGTAAGTCAAGTATCCACAATATTCAGTAAAAGATTTATACAAATGTATGTGACTAAATGACAAAATATTTGAGTCCTAAAAAAATTGGATTGTTGGGAATAGAGATTTATGAATCCTTGCATTTAACGATCTCACGAACGTAATTTTCATTAAATGAATGACCTACCAGATATTTTAGTCCGACTATATAAATTATATCAACATTGAAATAATTTAAACCTTAGTTCAGATTTAACTCTTTAAAAATTAACACATCTCTTTGACTTATACTTATCTGATGATAATTTTAAGGTTACAAATAATATCCATTCAAGTCAATAAATATACATTAATTTCTGGGTTCATTGAAAGGTAGAACTCTAAATATTGATTTGGCAAAAGCTTTATTGGTAGAATATATCGGAGGATTTAACACTTAAGAACGGCAGCCCCTAATCAATGGTGTAGTGTAGCTCCCGCTGGATGTGGTGAGTGGCGTTGGCCGTTGTTTCGTTGCAGGTTGAGAGGCTGAAAGGAAGACTGGTTGGCTGGCAGCCTTTGAACACGATGGAGACAACTGAGTCGGGGTCGACCATCCTGACGGTCTGCGTTGCCACGACAGTTCGGAGGACTGTCGTCTGCCCCCAGCCCCAATTCTGCCCCCAGGATCCAGACCGCTCTTCGCCGCCTTCCAGTTCCACCACGCTTCTTGGCCCGAATATTTCTGGTAGTTCTGTTGCTATTATCCTGAAACAAAGGTAGACAAATAATTTTACACACCACTCTGAAACTCTACTTTTATGTAACCTATCTATGAGCAAATTAATTTTTTGCTAGACTATTGATTGCCTTTTTAAGAAAAATACATTTTCTTTATTAATTCAATTTTTTATTTTATCAATCAGGAAAAAAAGAAATGAGAATTATTCACAATTTTAAAAGTAGTTTTCTAAAGTTTAGACAGAAAAAAGTTTTAATATTAAATCAGCAGGTTAAAGTTTTCCGTCAAATCATAATCAGAATTATGGAATAATACATTTTTTTATTTTATGAGATACCTTATTTCTTAATTTTCAGACCAACTATGATTGTTGTTAGATATTTTCTTTGTTATCAGTTAATAAAAACGAAAGAATAGCACTGAACATTTATATCTGTGTGTGTAATTCTTTAAAATGACTATGCGTTTAAAAATTCCCTGATTACTTTTTTTTTTATAAATCTTTATTTGTTACTTTTTGCTTATAAAACATCTTGTAATTTGATAGCTTAATAATATGCAAAAATAAAAAAATAGTTTAATAATATTAATTCTTCATTTTCTGCACCACTGCTGAATAGTATCAAGGTGCATTAGTAAGATATTTGAAGCGGTTTTGGAATCAGAAAGAGAAGAGAGGTGGGGATATTGGATGGGTGGGGATGTCTGTACAGTACATGATGAAAAGGATGGGTCCGAGCACACTGCCCTGTGGTACGCCAGCTTTCAGTGGAAGGTGGTCGGAGTAATCAGATCCTTGCCGAACCTTAAAGAAACGGCTGGATAAGTAAGATTTAAGTATTAAATATATGTTTCTTGGGAATATTCGCTTGAGCTTACAAAATAAACCATAATGCCATACTCGATCAAAAGTTTGAGCTACTCCTAAAATTGCAAGAGGACAGTATTATTTTTTCTCAAGAGATAAAGAAATGAAATCAATAACGCGAAAAACCTGTTTGATAGTAGAATGCTGATATTTCAAGCCAATCTAATGGTTTGGGAGGATATTTAAGGAATTTATGATAGCCATCAATCTTTTTAAAAGGACTTTTTCGAAAACCTTGGATGGAAGCAAATTGGGCAGTAGGATGTTTCATTATGAACAGGTTTGTAGGGTTTGGAAAACAGGAGTATTTCAGAAAATCTCCAGAGGAGTGGAAAATGAGTAGTTTGAAGGATACAATTATAGAGGTAGGTCAGGAAAACAATTGCTTTTTGTGGAGATTACGAAGTATTAACCCGGTGATAAGGTCATAGCCGGTGCTTTGCGCCTAGGCAGATGGTTGATAATATACTTTACCTCAGAAGGGGTAACTACCTTAATCGGCAAGGACATTGGTATCGGCGTGTCCAGTGACTCCTCAACCTCTGTGCTATTGGACAAATTATCAGAATCTGAATGAGGAGTGAGTGTTTGCTTGAGGGACTGAGCCTTGTCTTTGTCGGAAGAGGTCCAGGAATCATCCCCTCAATGCAAGGGGGCGGAAGACCCATGATGTATTAAAATTTTGTCAGTAGTAGTCCAAAGGGATTAGTACGCAGCTAAGAGGCTTGACAAGTAGGCATTAAAGCCTTATTGCGTAAATCAAGTTTTTTAATTGAATCAGGAAGGATCAAGTTAGTTTGAATTTACAATGAAGCGAGTAAAAAGGGTTTCAAGTTTGCTTCCAAAAGCATTACTGAATCTTAACAGTAAAGAACTTTACACCATCGTCCAACTCTTCATCGGTCTTCAAGGACATTCCGATGCCATTTATTAGGGTTGGAGGCAATTGTCTGAGAGATGCTATGAGGAGAACAGGGCTGTGGTCAGAAAAAAGACTATTTAAAGTTATATGGAGTGATAGAAAGGAATTAGTTTTTAACATATGAAGAAATCTAGGCTTTCAAAAAAACGGTTTACATACCTGATCCTAAGAAGTCGTTTTTCGTTTTATCTATAATTTTAATGACTATGTGATTAAAATTTGCAATAATTGAGTAGTTTAGTAACTTTTCATTTGTTGATAAATAAAATGTGAGACTTATAGTTTTATTTACGAACGCTGACTAGACATTGTGTTCAGACTAAAAACTTTCACTCCCCACACATCAGTGGCGCAGGCAAATACCCGGCTTTGCTTTAAAGTAGACAATTTATTGAACGGGCCTTTTTTTTTTTTATACATTATATTATGCAGTTTATTTTGAAATTTTTTCATTAAAAAGTGGCGTTTAGGGCTAGTATAGTAGAATGAAAGAGTGACACCCACATAAATAGAGGAAAATGAAAAAGAGAAAAGTCCGTCTTCAGGAGTTACTTACATTAAGCGAATTCCACAGTTTTGCAGTTGATGACTATTTGTATTTGAACTTTCATTTTCTTATAATTCTCCACAATTATAGAATACATATTTGATAAATAAATCTGTGTGAATTCCATTGTACTAAACTAAACATTACGTCAGCTGCAGCAAAAATATATTGTAAATTAAAATCTATGATATAAATAGACCCCCAATCGTAATTGTTCAATTTCCTTTATAACTCCTAAAATGTTTTTTCCCCCTCTTGGCATATGAACCATGGCGGTATTAACGCCAATAATTTAGAAATGTTTCAAACAATCTTCGACTATAAATCAAAAGTATTTATAATCATAATAATTCACTTTTATATATTTCTTTTAATTTAGAAATGAGTGTGAGTATATACATACACATACTCACAAACACACACACACACATTATGTTTATGGTTATTATGATAATACGAAATAGGAGGAGGATTGGAAGTTGGTAATTTATTCAGCAGAGAAGACAACCCCTAAAATGTTTACTTTATCACGCTCTCACTCTCTCTCTCGTCGTTCTTCCATAATGTCTGCTTGAAACATTTTCTGGCAACCGACTAAGCAAGCACATAATAGTGTTATTTATATTTTAGTGATCATTGGGGGATTTGTTAGGGGGGAAATATAATTTTTATAATTATTTAAAATATGAGTATGTAGTCATATAATGATATACCTATAAAATATTCATTTATTTATATTTTTATATATATTCTGTATTTAATTTTATTACTTTGAAATTGAAAACAACTAGTAGGTAGAAGATTTATAGTGGTAAATGGAGAGCTAGTTACCCAGATAACGAGCTTAAGAGCTAGAGATTTAGGTAATGAGTTACCCTATAGCCTAGAGGATAAGCTATAGAGCTAGAAATAGATATTAAATAGAATTACCAGTAAGTAATGCAATCATAGAACTTTATATATAGCTTAAGAACATTATTATTCATATGTTGTATACTTAGTTGGCTGTGATGGCGCAATATCCATTCTTCTGACATTTCTGCAGTGTGGCAAAGATGGATCTATGACAATGCAGGAAGATGGTACGGTGCTTGTCACTAGCTTCTTCTGATGAATGAATCGAGTGACAGTGCCACTCTTGAAAAACCATTTGGCATCTCTGGGAGAGGCATATGAGATTGTAAATATTAACAATAAAATATGTTGTAATATCATTATTTCCATCTGGAAAAAAAAAAAAAATATCATAGCAAGCAAAATTGAAAATTTATTTATAATAATATTATAGAATTATTGATACTATTTTCATTATAAAATTTTTTACACGTTATTCACTTTACAGATTACTTTCCACCCTGATAATTTGATAAATAAATCTGTTACACAATAAATATTTAAATTTTTTTTTTTTTTATACCAGTTATAGTGTGCACTCTTACTTACAATAGTTGCATATTTACTCAAAATAGAAACAAATCATTGAATTAGGATTTTGTTATTGGATACTGAGTGATTATTAGTTGGACAGAAACTAAACGGATTTCTTATACTTCAAAAATAATGTTTGTAAATTAGAGTAAATGGCAAATTTTCTCTTACAAAATAGAGAAGGCAGGGGGGAGCAAACAGTGAGCGAGAAGCTCAAAATTTGTAGATACAATCATTTACATCTTCTTTAACCCTTTCAGACCTGGCGTACACAAATGTACACATAAAATATAAAAATTTTTTTGGTATTTATTTTGTTACAAGTACAATTGAGAATGCTTGTGTTCATATGTTCACATTATAAAAAAATAATTCAGGTCTGAAAGGGTGAACGTGCCTTTTTCAAAAATGTAGTACAGAACATCAGCGTTATTATTATAATTGTATTAAATATANAATTAATAAAATTTATTTTGAAATAAAAAAAACATTTTTGAATACTTATAACACAGCCCTAATCCAAATTCATCAAATTTAAGTTATGAATGTAACCAATCTCCTGTTTTTTTAAATTTAAAATAGACATTACTGAATTTAATGGTAAATCTTGGAAGTTTCCAATTCCTTTTACTCTTGCTTTAATTCTCTTATTCATTTAAATAATTCCCTTTCACGAGTTAAAAATTATAATAAATATTAGCCTTCTTAGATATCCATTAAAGATTTAAAGTTTAAATTAAAATTGAACTTTTTAAGAAAATATAACTAAATCCATCATCTTTGCCTTGATATTATGAATCATTGTTTAGAAATTATGAATCTTCCTGATCTTGACATGTCTCTATAATAGGGACTCTTGCCAATAAATTGTATTTAAATTTTAAAATTAGTAAGTTGCATGTTTTTTTTTTTGTATGACAGACTCTTTATTATTAGTAATTTTTAAGTGTAAGCCTCCCTTTCACCCATTTAAGTTTGTGGAGGAAGGTGCTATCTAAAGGTTACCTTCCAATTCTAAACATTCATGGCACAGGACAAGCTTTTATTTAACGATAATATTAGTAGTTATAAAGCAGGAATGAATTTATATTTTTAAATAAATACTAGACAAGAGGCAGTCCCATAACTAATTCTTCATTAAAGCATGTTCTTATTTTACAGGTATTTGAATAAGTCTTCCTATCTCCTGACAGAAATTTAGTTTGTTATTACCTTAGCATTTTTGGGAGCCACTCTCACACCTTGAAAGTCAAACACAAGAGGGTTTGTATTCTTCCACCTTGAAGGTAGCCACCTTCCAAGTAGAACCATACTTCCCAAAAGGACCCAATTGGTTCCTAGTCAGCACTTAGAAAACATGAAATAAGTACACCATATTTTCTCTGGATTAATATTTTTCATAATAATGTCAATGTCCTCGGGGGACATTGCTTAATCTTATACGTTCATTATAAAATAAATTAATGCCTTGACAAAGATTTAATGAAATATTAATTTGAGTTTACCTCACTTTATTATCACAATTTTAATTTTAAATTACTCTCTGTACTAAATGTTACTCTTTTTTTACTACAGCCAAAGGTATTAGATATTTGGCAATTGATCAAAATTCGATGTTAAGTCTGAATATGTTCTCATTCTCAGGTCACCTGATCCCTCTCACACCCCTCCCAGTAAAAAAAAAATGGAGCAAAAATAACTTCAAATGTCTTATTAAGAGAGGTCTTATGATTTTTTTTTCTTAGAATCTTTTTAAGATTTTTTAAAGAGAAGTTCTTAAAAGAAATTCAAGGGATGAAGCAAGGTTTTGCAAGGTTTACCATTTTGGCGTATTTGAAAGGGCTGCATCTATTGAGTCAAAAGTCATATAGACTTTCACAGAGTTTAGCAAAATTAAGAAGTTAAAAGTAGAGGTTTTGCTTAAAAATACTATACTTTAGTTTTTCAGTTTAGGAAAAAAAATTGTTCAAATGGAGAGTTTTTGACCGTAGAAATTATTAGTAGAGAATTTTTGTTGGATTCGGTCAAGGTTGATCCAAAAAAATACATTTTTAAAAATTGTATTTTTTAATTATCTGCCGACGTTTCGATTTACATTGTATGCCAACTTCAGGGGTATCATGAAGCCGAGAGGGGACGTCGTGTTACCTGAATCACATGTTCATGAATTTTAATTATCTGTCGAAGTTTTGGCTTACATTGTAAGCTAACTTCAGGGCTATCATGAAGACAAGAGGGTACGTCGTGTCACCTGGATCACATGTTCATGAATGTTCCATTGTGTCATGAACAGGGGATCCTGGTGACAACACGTCTCTTCTTGCCCCTGAAGATGACTTAAAACGTTAGCCGAAACGTCGACAGATATTTAAAAAAAAATTTTTTTGGATCAATCTTGACCGAACCCCAACAAAAATTCTCTAAGGAAGAAAATTAGTTGTTTTCACAACGTATATTTATTTAAGAGTTTAACATTTCAAAGTAAAACTCAAATTCAATCGGACAAATGGGAGTGAGGGTTTTATCATCAACCGCTCGATTACTTAGAAATTTTAGATAAAAACTCTTATGTAGGCTTTCAAAGGCCAAAGTGTTCAAATTATTAGATTGAAATTAAACAAAATAAATTGAAATTATATATAAAATACTTGGATAGTAAATACAAGGGAATAGAATAAAAATCTAACTGTCTCAGCCAGGACAGTTAGATTTTTTATTCTATTCCCTGGCATTTATTGTTTAAAATTTAAAAAATATGTGCATATTAATAACTGGAAAAATTAAAACATTAATTACAATATATATTTATATATGCGTCCTCAAAGCTAATTCGGATTTAAACTTCTTTTTGCAAAAATTGAATGAGTGCGTTAAAGACTGAAATCAGTCGAGTTGAGAGGGATCAAAATTTAAAATCTTAATACCTTCGTTATTATTAGAGTACGAAAAAAAAATTGTTAAGAACATAATTCGTGTAAAATGTAGTTTTATAATATTTTTCATAAAAAAGCACATTTAGAAAGACATTTAAAAATGCAAGTTCACACGTATAACGTGACATGCTTTTGTATGCTAATAATAACGAAGATAATACGATTTAAAATTTTTGTCTTACTCGAAATTCCTCCTCCCGATCGGCAGATTAAGCTGTTAAGAAGGGTCGGTGAAGTGTCTTCAAACTGGCGTTAAATGTCATCTGGCTGCCACGCCTAAAATAATAAAATCTTCAAAATTTGAGTCATTGTACCAGCGTGAGTAGCTTAATTTCCCCGGAGGACTGGATTCGCAGAAAGCCCTTCGACTTCCGTAAGACAGGAAAGGCCGGTTACCATCTCTAACTATAACTACAAATGTTAGCGCTTTGACTTCTGTAAGACAGGAAAGGCAGGGTTACCATCTCCAACTATAACTACAAATGTTAGCGCTTTGACTTCCGTAAGACAGGAAAGGCCGGTTACCATCTCCAACTATAACTACAAATGTTAGCGCTTTGACTTCCGTAAGACAGGAAAGGCCGGTTACCATCTCCAACTATAACTACAAATGTTAGTGAAGGCAATTGTGTCCGTCCGAACTCTAGGACCGTCTACAGAGCGGCACGCCCTACATCCATCTACGGATATCATTCACATTCACAAAGAAAGTGTAAAATTCAGCAAAGCCATTTCTCGTTTAATGCCATGAACAAGTTTTGCAGAAATAGAAATAATAACAATGCGTTCTCCCTGACAAATCCATCTGTATAAGTAATACGAATGAAACGTTCGGTGGGGAGTACATAGATTCGTTAAGAACTATAGCTAACCTTACCTGGCCAACACAAGACTGCTCCTCTCTCCCATCTGCCAATCCTATTTAAAACGGAAGGAAGAGTGGGGGTGGTTGTGGACAAGCGAGTACCCTAAGGCCTAAAGTTATCTCGCAGAGAAAAAACAAGATAAAGTTATACTAATCTTCCATACCTGGATTTTTTCCTCAAAAGGCCTACTTTTTGTTGGAAAGTAAGGTCTCCCTCTGGAATCTGAGGATTCTTTTCCAGATCTTGTATCTTGAAGAGGAAGACAAAACAAAAAAGTCGATGCTGAAAACCAAGATCATTGCAATACAATACACATTACGCAATTCCTTTACATTTGTCATTTATTAACTAATCTTTTTTTTTTAATGCTTATAACGCTGAGCAGAATTTGCTTCTACAAACTCGTTTTAGTCTTCCAAAAAAACAGATTAAAAGAGAATTAAGCGAAAAGAGTCTACTTGACGGATTTAGAGCATTCTAAGATACAATACTTAATTTTTCGCCTGTTTCAACTACTCAGTGTCATGGAGGGAGGGGCTGTCTATAAGTAGCCACACTATTCTAAGCACCCATGGCACTAAGCAAGCTTTTATTTCTGATAAAAGACAGCTGGGGGGGGGGGGAATCCCCAGCGCTAATTTATTGAGATCCCAATGGATGATCTCGGCGTAACGTATAATCAATAATATTCATAAGTCAAACTTAAAGGCGAAAAGTACATTCTCAAGAGTAAAGATATCAAAAATGCACGGAAGGACCTTCGTCTAACCCTTCGTGTTATAAAGTAAAAATGTATCAAAAAACGTGAAGTATAAATGAAAGAAAATGAAGTGTATATAAACAAGATTGGATTAACTATGCAGTTTTCCAATTTAATAATTATTCACTAATATCAGGTAAACATTACTACAAATGATGGGATTTTTCCACAGAATGAAATTCATATTTCAATATTTATTTTAAACAATTAATGAGAGGGAATAGAATATAAAAAACTATCTGTCCCAGCCAGGAATCGAACCTGGATCTCCTGCTATCCGGGCCGGTGTACTTGCCAGTTATACTACCAGGATGCGTTAGTTGTTTCATTCAATTCCCTCTACACTAGCAAGAGCCTAACCCACGAGAAAGGCGAGAACTTAAAATAAAGTACACCGGCCCGGATAACAGGAGATCCAGGTTCGATTCCTGGCTGGGACAAATAGTTTTTTATATTCTATTCCCTCTCATTAATTGTTTGAAATTTACGTGGGATAAAATACCACAACCAAATTAAATATTTATCTATTTTAAATTTATCTCCAAATATTTGTTTTGTTTTATTCAGTAAAAAAATTGAACTGTTGAACCGCTAGAATACTATTAACCAAATTATGCATGCAGTTACAATTAAAGGCCCACTGCTAAACGATATGTTTTGTAGATATGCGGAAAATATATTTCAATAGTCATTTTAGAGAATTCCATAGCTATTGAAATCGGTCTCCCTTAGATAATTTTATTTGAGCCTACTTAATAGATACTAAAATGTATTATATATATTAAGTATATATAGAAAATGAAACACTCGCGGTTGCGATATAGCAATCAAGAACAGGTGGGATAGAGAGTGCAGTGCACACACAAAAAGAAAAAATATCGCAAGGAGCTATAGTATCTTTTCACTTCTCACAGACGAAGGGCGAGAGATTCCAGAAAAATTTGCTCCTTGTGATATTTTCTTTTTGTGTGTGCACTGCACTCTCTATCCCACCTGTTCTTGATTGCTATATATATATATATATAGCAATCAAGTATAAAAGTATTTATAGAAAATGAAACACTCGCGGCTGCGACTTGTTGCAATCAAGAACAGGTCGGATAGAGTGTGCAGTG
>KZ807124.1:262178-278021 GCA_000696205.2 Oncopeltus fasciatus
TTCTTATAGATAATAAATTAATTAATAAGTATAAATAAATTAAATATACTTATTTACAAAGAGGCCTCAAAAGAACTTGTTAATTACTGACACTTATCACTTAACTGTTAGCGACACTGCAGAAACACCCTCTCGAGGCTCTGAGACATGCAATCATACACAGAAACTGACGCAGAAGGAGACCAACTTATCACTTGACTCTGGGGGCCGCTGCTTTGTAACTTTGTGGAAAGATCGAGGTGGGCCTAGAAGATTCTCTTAAGGATTTCTAAGTATTCCTACTTCCCTCCTCAGACAAAGGAAGCATCTGGCATCCTTCAATCGGCCCCTTCCCATTCAGGTCTGGTCCTCACGCCACCTACTTCCCTAGTCTTTTACAATACTCAAATCTATGTCAGACTTCTCATAAACATTGTCTTTCTATTTCCAAAAACTTTTTTAATTTAATATTTTCAAATTTAAATTATTTTAGGTTACCTTCAGAAAAATTTGAGGTGAAATTTTGATAATACAATGCATTCATTGTCACTCATTATATTATTGGAAAACTATTATAGATTATAATTTTATTACAGAGAAACCACATACCCTCCTACACTGAAAGCAAAAAAATAACCCAGAGACCCAGAGAGATAGATTTATTTAGTTTTCAAGGCTTCCTTTCTTTTGCTTAATTATATGCTTGTTCCTCCCCTTGTTATGCTTGTTTTTAATGAATTGAACAATTTTTATCTTAGTAATTCTAGTATAACCAGTTACTATAGAGCACTTCATGATATTTGGATGTAGTTAGCCTACCTTGTAGTTAACTGTGTGTGGGGTGGAAAGGAGTAATTATGTGCATTTATAGAGTGGAGTGCCAAGAGACCAGAGAACCTATGCAGATGTGTCTATTAAGACAAAAAATAATTTGAAATGAAAAAATTCATCTTATAAAATTAATGTAAGAAAAATTTAAGTATCTTATCTGTGTGGACACAACGTTATTTTGAAGAACTGCTGTTGTGTATGTTAGAGGTAGTACAGATTGTAGAATGATGAGTGACTTCAATGTGTATATGGGCAAGAAAGTGGGAGATCCAATTTAAGTTCAGTGAAGAAGCATGAATGATAATAGGATTAAGCTGGTGCCACTTAGTTTCAATTAATAAACCTGAGGATTTAGAACTCCTTCCTTCCCCCACAAGGACCTCTAGGTTTTCTTGGAGAGCACAGAGTTTTCAGCTTTCCAATGTGGAATATAGCATCATCAGGCAGGAAAGAATGCTCAGGTCTAGGCAGAACTAAGGATGTAGTGAGGAGGTTGTAGTGGCAATGTTAAGAAAAAAGTACCTGTCTGGGATGGTTGAACACCAGGAACAAGTGGATTAGATTAAATGCCCACAGCTAAATGAGGAAGTAAGGGCAAAGATTGCTATTGCAGAGAACTATTTATTGGAAATTTTTTTCAGGCATAACATCAGCACCCAATTCAATTTAAGTTTCAAAAGTCTGGGAGCGCTGAAAATATTGAAAAAGCCTTGATAAGAAGATAAGAGTGCTGTAAACAATAACTAACTACCAAAGAGATGAGCACATCATTTTTACCGAACAAATATATACCCTATTTTCATAGTATTATCATTTCTGAAAAAATCAGAGAAACTATTGGTTTCTAAGAAGAGGCTAATGGGGCTTTAAAAGCTGTAAAATAAAAACACTAAAGTGTTTGCCTGTATATGGAGCCTCTAAATTTCCGATGAGGAGGGGTGGGGGGGGAGAGGAAACAATTGCTTTTCACAAACGTTATAATATGTGTGGTACAGGACGACCAATTCCTCATTGATTTAAAGGTGAGCTAATATGTTGACGATGTACAAGAAGGGGAATAAAGTGATGGATCAGAACTACAGGTGTATGTATCAGAGCTGTGGGTATATTAATGCCAAGAGAAACAGTTGCAGGATGATTACTGTATTCCTGAGGAGCAGACTGGATTCACTGCTAGATTCTCATACTGCAGACACAATTTATTTTACCAAATAATGGATAAATTTATTAGAGATAAAGCGAGGACTATGCATTTTTTGCTGAGTTAGAACAGGCTTATGACACTGTTCTTCTGGAGCACCAGTGAGCTACATTTGGAAATACTGTCATTAGTCCTGGTGGCGATAGTAAGATCAGTCAGGTGCTCGCTCTAAGCATGTACAATATAATGCAGGTTATGAAGGCTGCTTAAAGGAGGTTTTGCTTTCAAGGTCCACCATTGATTTACAGGACTTGGTTAGAAGTCTGAGGTGGGAGTAGGAGTGAAGATTGAGTTCAAGTACCTGTTTCTGTTCTGAGTGATAATTGCTCATCAAAAGCAGGTATTAAAAAGACAGTTGGCACATGAGGTAAGAAAAATTTTCAGCTCCATCATTAAGAATATCCTAATTTATGGTTCTGAGGCATGGGCTATATCTCAACAAGCCTTTTATAATCAATAAGCTGTTGCGATGGACTTTTAGCAGATTTGTTTGTGCACTTATTTATTTATTGATTAGTATTCAAAATAATGAAGTTAATAATTGAATGGGAGTTCAGGAGGTAGGTTTTAGTAATTATCATTAGCTAGCAGATTTGCTGAGTTATGAGGAAAAATGACACCCCTGGCTGCACTATGCTTCTTCTATCCAACAGGCATAATATTTAGCTTAGCTCAATGAAACTCATCAAAGATTTTATTTATTGAAAAATAAATATTTTGGGAAGTATAGAGCTAAATAGTATAATTGAAGGTGGGAGTTTTTCTATACACTCACATAATGAAATATGGCTTATATTTAATTAAATGTAAGAGAATAGGCTAAGTTGTTATTGAGTGAAATAACAACTCAGCCTATGAATTTGAATGGCGGATTACCTGTAATGCCAACTATGAATAAAACAAGTTTTTGTGCACCAGAGAGTATAATTTTTAGTTAAATAAAAGTCAACTGAGATTTGTTTAATAAATAAATAAAAAACTAATATTTTAGAAGTTACTCAGTGAAACTGAACAATTAGAAGTGGGGATTAAATGACCCATCAATTTTAATTTTATTACCTAGAAGCTTCAATTCAATTGTATTCTTAATGAAATTTGTCTTATTGCTTTTAAATGTAAAATAAAATATGAGTTCATTATTGAGCAAGATCAGCCAACTACTCCTCTATTTGTCTTCTAATACTCATAATAAAGAAATTTTTATCGCTTATTTATCATGAGCAAATTGTAAGATTTCAGAGTAACTATTTTTTTAATCTTTTCTGGACAGGTTGGCTGTTAAAATAAATTGAAGAGAACAAATAGGGTTTAATGTAACTGTGTATTTCTGTAAGACTCTCTTCTTACTGATCATTTTAGTGGTGCTCCTTATTTGCTTTTTGCGCTCATTTCCCTTATGTGAATCCTATTCTTAGTCTTAGCTATCTGCAGGTGAATATAGTGACCTTATCTGGCCATTAGGCCTGTCATCCGAGAATGTATTCACCCAGAGAACAGTAGCTTCTCATCCCCTTCAATATGATAAATTTGTATGTTATTGGAACTGTATTTTTCTCTTAATATTTTTAATTGTTTTAAATTAAATGAGTAAAATTTTTTTTTCCAGCACAATTTTTATAGTACTATTAAAGCAAATTTGCAGAAATTTATCTATTCAGCTTATTCTCATGATAAAATTTAAAAAAACAACAAAAAAAAACATTTACAATAAATACTGTATTTCGTATTTAATCCCACATTAAATGCAAGAGAATAGAATAAAAAATGCATTTATTGTATAAACATTTAAAATGTTTTCTTGCTATATTCCAAAAATAGTTTTCCACTACGATTGTATGTAGCCACTCGAGCAACCACCCTTTTTGCCACAAAACTTGACAATTAGTATTTAAATGCAAAAAGAAAGAATGCTTTTTTTAACAATTTAATTCAGACAAATAGTAAAGGTTCATTTGCAACCTTTAATATTAAAAAAAATTGTTTTGTTGAGCAGCCATAATATTTAATTAAGAGCAATCAAACATTTGTTTTATAACAAAAGATTCATTTTAGGAGTTATAAAAAAAATTAAACTATTAGGAATAAGGTTTTATCTGAACTTGTTAATCATAATTTAACACTTTCCAAGCTACCTTTTCTTTTTTTTTCTTTGAACAGGTTCAAAATAAAATAAAAGCAAACCACTTGTGTGTGGGGATTACCTTTTGCTAAAAGATTGAGTGATTGGGAACTTTGATGTTAGCCATCACTCTATGCTCTAGCATCTGTGTGTGCTTTTATAATTTATGATTTAACTAGTGGCAGTACACTGCAGCTTTACTAAAAGTTTTACATTCACAAACATTTTATGTTGGTAAAATTATTCATGTTATTGTCTTCATTTGAAAATATCACAATTTAAGCCATACTGCATCAGAGCAAAGAAAATTCCTTATCTCCCGCATCAGTTGTGATGGGGGCTTATAAGCCATATATAGTAGATTGGAAGGCTACTCTCCATATCTAAATATCAGATAACTTGTCCGATCTTATCTATCAGCTGACTGATGAATCAGATAAATATTTGAATATGAAATTTCTTAAGCTTTTGTGACTATAATTTTTTTTCTAAATATGGCATTACTCATTATGTGTTTGATAATTCATATCTACCTGAACTAAACCAACAAAGTGCTGATTATGAGTTAGATTTTCCTAAGGTACAAAATTTTATAAGGAGCATTAGTAGTAACAATTATTATAATAGTTATTACTTAAACAAATCAAATACAGTAATATTAAACTAATTTCCAGAAAAAAGAATGAAGCTTACGTAATATTCATCATAAATGTTCAGTAACTACAGTGCTGAGAGATTTGTTTGCTTACACACTCTTTTTATTCAAAATTCATTCAAACACAGATTGTGTAAATTATTCTCACCTTGCTCTAATAATATTAAATTATAAATGCATTACATAATTGTAACAAATTATCATTTTTAATTAAATCATTTTTTGTATTAAAAAAAAAGTTTCCTGCCAAATTTTTACTTTTCAGCTGAAAAAGCTATTTTGAGTTGGAACAGTCTTAATTTCCCCCAGGATTCAAGTCTTGTATGGGCCAGGACTGGCTCAGTCTTTTTTGGGAGTTTTATTGCATTGGCAATGGAATTATCAGAGTTTCTTGTAGTGGCAAGGATGTCGAGCCTTACTCTCTCAGTTGCTGGAATATTTAAAGTGAGTTTATTTATTTATAAAATAAAATTTTGTTGATTTTTTAAAATGTAGAGTGGTTCAGTATGTGACTGGCAACTTAGAGCAAGACAGTTATTTTTCATTTATTTATTTTTATTTTAGTTATGTGTTAAATAATACTGCTTTTCATAACCCATTTTAGAAGAATTTGTTTTCATTTGCTTCAGTAAAGAAAAAAAAGTTAAGAGTTATTCTTCAATGAAAGGAGTTATTATATTCCACTTCAAAAAGAGTAGGCTTCCTATTTTGGATTTTCTCTTTTTTCTGCAGGGTTGTCCCTGTGAGAAGGTAGGTCTATTCCATTGTTTCGACTTGCATGTTGTATGCTCTTATAGTAAATATTATTGTTCAATAATGCATAAATTCATGTTTTCTAAGTCTTTAGATTCAGAAAAATGTTTAAATTTAGGACAATTTACATTGATATGCAATAATTACACTGGGAAACACATTTTTTGTTGAGTTAGATCTGACACTGTTTTTTCACTAAATCTTGGCATATGAATCTGAGAATAACCTCAGATTTTGTCTATCACGTCAACTTTTTAAACTACAGGATATCCTCAGAAATCATAAAAATCATAAAAGAACATAAAGTAAAAACGCACCAAATATACAGTTTACAAAACATTTAATGTAAGTTAAATCGAGTTCATACATATACAATTGTTTAATTAATGAACAGTACTTAAAAATTAAGATAAAAATTTGTGTTTGTAGCTTTTTCTGGAGTGTTTAGTTTGTGTAAATTCGCGCTTGATGCTCCAACATTAGTCAGCCATCATATGTACGGCTATGTATATACCTTGATACCTTGCTTTCATGACCCTCAAATCTTGATGGAAATGCTCACCCTGCTCATCACTCACTGCCCCAAGATTGTCCGGGAAATTAGCAAGGTGGCTGTGTAAAAAATGCAATTTAATGCTCATGTTGCCTTTATGAGGTGCACATGCTTTATCTTGATCACCAAGTTTCACTTTAAAATAGGCAAAATAAGATTGTCTGACAAATGTACTGATGTTTGTCCTTTGACTGGGAATGGTAAAACTGCCACATATAACAAAACGAATCGAGGCTATTTTTGCAATTTTGACGTTTAGGAGCAGAGATAGCCTTAAGGAACGTTTCAGTTAAAACACATTATGTAGTTCTGTACACTTCCGTAACAAAATACTAAATACTGCTTACCGACTCACAACGTTTCACTACAGTATAACAGATGTAACTAAACAGGCAGGTCTAGACCAGCATGCGCCCCACCCACATAGAAACCGAACGTGACTTGATAGAAGAAAACTAAAAACAGTTTTGAAACCAGCATGCCTAATTCTATAGAAAAACAGCTAAAAAATCTAACTCAACAGAAATTAAGTTTCAAATTGTTCCCCAGTTTTATTTCTGTACTAACTATAACATATTGATGAACACACTCCTGTTTCATATAAGTTTTCCTCCATTATCCAGGCAAACATTTTTCATACTTGCAATAACTGTTTTATTCAGTTCCTGCTCTTTTCTTTCTCAGACCTCTTTCTCTTGAGAAGTCAGTCTTGTTATCTTCTCCCTGGTGTGATTCATAGAAGGGTGTCAAGATTCAAAGGTCATAGCCTGCAATTTGCTCCTTCCATAATTAATATGTTATATTTGTTGCTATATTATTTAGACACATATTCCCATAATAAGGCAAGCGGCAGTTTTCAATCATTCATCGGTAAGAAACTAATCCCAATAAGAAAATATTTTAATTCCTCATTCTTCAAACTATTCCTAAACCTTATTCTTAATCTTAAATTTATTTGTATATTATTTACATATTATGTATGGTATTGAATTGGGAATTTATGTTGTACAAACATCATATTTAAAGGTTTTCAAACCTAAATATCTTAATCTCATTCTAAGACAACTCTAGTTCGTGAACATTGCATCCCTTAAATTTCTTTCTCACCTCCATGCTGAAAGGCACAAAGGAGGAAGGAAAGGAAAAATATTTCTTTCCCACTTGTACACTGAAAAATGCCCTTATTGAGACAGTTGTAAGCCTTTTTTAAGTTTCTTTTACAGATTTATTTTATATCCTACCTGTAAGTATAACAAAAAATGATGAAAACCAAAATCTACACAACTGCTCTTAGCTATTTATGGAAGTTTAATATTAAACATCACCTTATTTATACCCAGATCAGACTTTTGTATTTTTCAGACTAGTATATTTAATATTAATGCAAGTGTTGAAGGAAGCACTTTCAAAGTTTTAGGCCTTCTAACAGGCAGCAAGAAAATATGGTATTCTCTTCAATGAGAACAAAACTAAATATATGCATGTGAGAAAATGTTTGTACTCCCCTAATGTATGTATACATGGATATTTTTGAAAGAACTTAGTTTTGGATAATTACAAGCAATTTTTCCTTCTAACCATTAAGGGATCTCATTCACACTTGGATATTCTCTGTGAAGTACTGGTTTTGATTCTTAGCTAAAGTTATCATTATAATTCATCAAGAAATTATTTTAAATTTATAAATCATTATATAAATTATATTTATANATATAAATTATATTTATATATATTTACATAGGTCTTTAAAACATTTTTGTAGAGTATATTTATTGATTGATTGTTTGTAGTTTTATGGAGCTCAACTACTAAGGTTATCATTACATCTCATACATTTATTATTTAGTTTACTATTTATATACTTTATATAATTTGAAAAGTTATTTTGTAATTGTAAGTTTCACTTATGTTAACTTTCTTTGACATTAACGTATGGGGTCTACTTAACTTGGGGATCTTATTTCTGGGGAAGATAAGAGAAGTCAAGGCCTCATGCCAACAAGCCACCTGGCTAGCTCTACCTTAGGAGGCCCACATCTAGGCAGCTGACTATCTGGTCCGGGGTTGAGGGTGTGAGTTTTTTAAGATGAGGTTTAAATTTAGAGCATTGGGAAAAATATGTTCCACAGTTAGGTGATTCTTACAAAATGAACATTTGGGTATGTCATTTTTGGTCATAAGGTGCATGACTCTTGTATGGCCAATATGTAGTCATGGTATTATAACCTCTTCCTTCTTTTGCTGCGCTCTGAAGAGCTCTAAGGCTTGGTAGATTTTTTAATACCCTTTAGCTTTGAAGGTGGAATTTCCCCCAACATCAATTGCCAACTATTTACAATGTATCATTTCTGTGGTAGAGCTAGATCCCTCAGGGTTAAAATAGCTTTCTTTGGTAGTGGGAGCGTGAGTGCACTTTCAGCAGCCTGGTCAGCAAGCTCGTTTCTCCTTATCCCTACATGGCCTGAAGCCCATATCAGGTGGAAGGTTTTATTCATTTCTGTCAGCATCATAGTGTAGTCTTGAATGCGAGTTATGCCTGGATGATTTGAATAAATATTGTCTATTGTGATAACAAATATCTGTAGAAATGAGTCCGTGGTGATAACAATTTGGTTTTGTAGGGTTGACAAACACAGGTGAATTGCTGATGAAATTGCACATAGTTCAGCTGTAAATATATTACAAAGTTTTTGCAGTCTGTATTTGTATGTTGAATTTTATGTAACGACTGTTTATTCAGTGGATTTATCAATTTTTGAACCATCAGTATAAATAAGGGCGTGTGGGGGTAGGGAATTTATGATATGAAATTTTTCATTCCCGTATGATGTACACTGTCTAACTTAGTCAAAACTGAAGTACGAGTGGAAGCATAGACAAAAGATCCATAGTCAAGCTTAGCACACACTATGGCTTTGTAGACTTTTAACACGGTATACCCGTTTGCTCTCCTTTTCTTTGCCCCTAAAACTTTTAGTAAATTTAGTTTTCTGCTGCATTTATCTTTTGTCTTATGTGGAGCTCCCAAGAGAGCCTTTTATCAAATATCAGACCTAGAAATTTGTTATGTGTTACATATGGTATAATTGTATTCTTTATTTTAAGACTGGGTGGTTCTTGAGTATTTCGTCTATGGGAGAAGTGAATACATTTAGTTTTCAGTGTAGAAAATGTTATACCAATCGAGTTAGAGATTTTGAAAATTCTATCTATTGTGTTCTGGAATAATTTTTAACAATTTGTTGAACATCTGATCCTCGGGAAAAGATAGCCAAATCATAAAGGAATTGAAAAAGTTGAACTCCTCGAGGTATTGCTTTTATAAAATCCTGAATCAATAAAAGGAATAGGTAAATATTTTATTTGGTTGTGGTTTTTTAACCCACGTAAATTTTAAACAATTAATGAGAGGGAATAGAATAAAAAAATCTATCTGTCCAAGCCAGGAATCGAACCTGGATCTTCTGCTTTTTATTCTATTCCCTCTCATTAATTGTTTAAAAGGAATAGGGTCATACTAAGAACAAAACCTTGAGGGAGTCCATTTCTTTTGTTCGTATCTATTTGAGGTTATGTTGCCTACACGAACCCGAAATTCTCCATTATCCAAGGAGCTCAGGAGAGAACCTCTGAGCCCTAGGTCATGTCATTTGCGAAGTACACTGTGCTTACAGACCCGATCTTGTGCCACTTGGTCTCAAAAAATACTCCTACACCTTGTTGTTATTGGAGAAACGTGTAATGCAGTTTGGCTTCTAACTGTACTAGGTGGTCAACAGTTGATCTACTTCTTCTAAACCCACTTTGAGTCTCAGTAATAGAATTGTTTTTCTCCAGTCCCCAGGTTAGAGGTTTGTTGATCATATGCTCCAAAACTTTATATAGAGAGATATAGGGCAAAAGATTTTTGCTTGATGCTTGTCTTTACCGCTCTTTAAGATAGTTATAATCTCTGCTAATCTCCACTCAGTTGGAAACTGGCCTGAAACCCAGATAGATATTTGTTAAATTCTTCTTCATAGTCACTGTTAAAAGTGTTTTTGTACTGTTTCGCAAACTCTTCTGATATCCGAGTCGGGTTATCAGAAAGTGTTCCGTTACAGTCTGGGACTGATCGATTTTTATTCTATTCCCTCTCATTAATTGTTTAAAATTTATGTGGGATAATAAACCACAACTAAATTAATATTTATAAATGAAAATTAAAGAAATTAAATAACGAGAGTCGATAAATAGCTAGACAATGTCAGCTCCTTCGAGCATAAGACGATGTATTCGTCTTTCTCATGGGTTAGGCTCTCACTAGTGTGTTGGGAATTTAATAAGTTATCTAGCTCGTCCCGGTAGTGTAATGGAAGCATCCCGGCCCGGAAAGCAGGAGATCCTAGTTTGAGTCCTGGCTGGGACAGATAGATTTTTTCTTCTATTCCCTCTCACTAATTGTTTCAGTCTAGTGTGTACAGTATATTGGTGAGTTTTCCCTTAATGCTTTTTATCTGGTTCCAAACAGTTTTGGAAAAAGTATTTTTATTTAGGGTTTCTGTGAATTTCCTTCAGGAGTCGTGGCTTTACTTTTATTGAATACTCTGTGGCACTGAGCACATTAGACCTTATATTCAATCAAGTTTTCTTAGCTCATGTTTGTTTGAAACTGCCTTAATGCTATCTCTCTGTTTCGCCTTTTGCATTCTTCAATGGAATTCAAGGAGACTGGTGGGTTGTCTTTGGTTTTCCGAGGTATTTGGAATTTTTCTGGTAACTGCATCTATTATTGTACTTTTAATTAGATTGTTAGTTGATTAACAGATGATATTCCATTTTTGTTATACATGCCATTTTTGTTAACTTTTTTTTTGAGGCTTTGAAAAACAGGGGGCTACTCTAATTTTAAAAATTTTACATGCTTCACTTAAACTTTTATTTTTATTCACTTGAATTTTTTTTAATTTCTCTTTCTGCTAACCACGTAGGACAGGTATGGGAAAGAGGGTGATGGGGAGCTTTGCAATTTTGGCAATAAGACTCATTCGTGCACTTCAAATCCCTGTGTTCTTTGAAGCAACAGTTTTTGCATTCTTTTACTTAGCAATTTAAAGCAGAGTGCCCGAAGCACAGACATGAAAAATATCTGAGGGTGGCTGGTTTGAATTTTCCTACAGTTAAATTTAGATAATCTGATTTAATTTCATTTGGAGGGGTAAGCGTGGAAAAAGGCAGGCTATAAGTGGGTGTGGATCCACTTTCGTTACCTTTTTTTTTGTTACCTGGCTTAGGTCAACTATTTTTTGGTCTTTTAAATTGTCTATAATTTCTATTGTGGGGCTACACATTAGCTCGTTACCTCGCATGACTCCCTTACTACTATTTAATTTAGTATGTGGTTATGCCTAGACGTTAAGCTTGTGCATCACTACTCACCAGTACCAAGATAGTGCCAGCTCTTTACTTTTTAATTGACTCTACTTTACCAGCCTGACCAACTATGGATTTTTGTACAAGAAAAGGCGAAATTTTAGAAAAATCACCATCACCTTTTTTAATTAAAATAAATTTTAATGATTAAGGAATGTATTTTAAAATTGGTTTCTCTCTTTGAAACAAGTGCCAGGTTTTTTTTTGGCATTTGGGACTTGGGAACTATCCACTATGTTTCCCGAGTCATATAATGGCTTGAAATAATAAATAAATAANCATAACAATTTATTTGCACAATTTGCCTTGTTAAACAATTTGGCAGTTTTAAAAATTAATTTAATTTCATAAAAACAGTGGAGTTTCTATAAGTCTCTTATCAGTGTAATCAGCAGGAGCTCCTTGAGTTAGGTCTTTACTCACGATAAGACTGCAAGTATATTTATGAAAATAGGCTAAACAGATATTTAAAGAATTTAATAAGTTACATTTATAAATGCAGCCTACACTGATGTTTAAAAAAATGCTAAATTGCTTTTTAAAACTCAAAAATTCAAGAACTATTTCTAGTCTATTTTAATGTTGTTTACAAAATAATTTTAAGTAAAATTCTCTTGCAGAGAATGAATCACTGTATTCTTGATTGTCAGTATGAAAATATTTTATCTATTTATTATAATAAAGCAACAAGTCATTTCAGTAATTAGCTTTGTTCATATACCAATAGGTTATAATTAAGTGGCATATTAATAATATCTCATTGTTAGGATATTTTTCAAATTTAAAGCTGAGATAAAATATTTTCATTGAATCCTGCTTCTTATAAAAAAATATAACTATGGGAATGTAAAGTTTTAGTATTATTATAATTTTTAATAACTTATATTTTTATTTTACTTTCCAGAAAGTGTATATTAAACTTAATAATATGAATTTATGTTTTATTTTAAATTCAATTGTCTGTGTAAAGAACTTTATCAAGTTACTTTATTATTATTTGTTTAATTTTTTTATAGGAAATTTGCACTTTAACACTAGCTATAGAGTGGAATGGAGATATCATGTCTAAACTGAATTTTGTTGGACTTCTTTTATGCTTGGCAGGTACTAATTTTAAATTCTTTACTAGGATTATGTTTCTCCTAAAAAATAATTTTAAGAAAATTTAATTTAAATATTAAACTTTTTTAAGCTCCTTGCTTCCTTATGTGAATTATTTCTGTTAATTGTATCTTCAGTTAAAACATGCTTCCTTGCTTAATACAGTGTCATAGCCTATATGATGTTCTATTACCATGCTGAAAGTTTCCAACTCATACATAATTTTCTCGGCTCAATGTACTCCATTACCCAGGCAAATATTTTTCAAACTTCCAACTGTTGTATCATTTCAATTCCTACTCATTTCTTTCTCAGACTCCTTCCTATCAATGTTGAATATTTATTGTCTAGCAATAGTCTCATTCAATTTATTTATTAAGTAAAAAAACTGTTCATTAAAGTTTATATTATTTATGAAAATGGTAAAACGTTTATGAATTCCAAATGAATTGAGGTTGTTTTCATTACAATTTTTTTGAAGAATTATCTCCTATTCTACTTTCTAATAATGATAGTCACTAAAATGTATATATGTGTATCAACANACGTGTACTTAGAGCGGGGTCGTGCCGGATCCTGCAGACTCTGACCCCGAGAAGAAAGCTCCCCGCTCGCACCATTCACCCACAGCTCATTCACACTTTCAGCCGCGCGCCCCGAACCCAGACCGCCGGCAGAACGCATTCCTTTTCTCCCCACAACATCTAGTTGGTCTCTAGAGGCATCTCCTTCCGCTATTGTTTGCTTAATTGAAATTTCATTGTAATAACCCTAGCTGGTCGATCCAATACTCACCCGTTAGTAAACCGGTATCATCAGCAACTTATTAACAACTAGATGAAAACTTATGGCATCTAAATACTTCTAACCTTAGAGTATAAGGGAGTTATTGATTTTTATAAAAGATATTATTTCCCAAGTTATATAAATAAATGAAACAAACTATGGTTTAAATGAAGGGGTTTTTTTTTTACCGAAGATATTATTATTACTATCATACCTTCTATTATCCGTCTTCATTGGTTCCTGCAAACCATCTTCTGTTGGCGAGCGCTTTCAGACATTGTCCATCTTCTTGGCCGAATACATGTGTTCACTGTCACTGTCTGTATTCAACAAAGGAAATTACAACTAATCCCTGCTAGAACTAATACCTGAAATAATGGACACCGACCCTTATAACTATCGCGTTTGACAGACCTTACCGCCGACAAAGCAACCGTTTTAGCTAAACGACTCTTTTACCTGACACATCTGACCAACCCACAGAATACACAAGCAGTTGAATACAGACAGTGACAGTTAACACTAGTATTCCGCCACGAGGATGGACAATGTCCGAAAGGGCTCGCCAACAGAAGATGGTTTGCAGAAACCAATGAAGACGGATAATAGAAGGTATGGTAGTTCTATATTCATTGGTAGTCATAATAACTCTTTAGATATTATTATTAATTTATTTTATTTTTTTATAAGTTTTATAGTAAATATATAATATCAATCATAGATTTAAAAAAATAAGAGTATGCTATTAATTAATATTGATAAATCATGTATATATTGTTAATCAATATCATTATAGGTTTTTAAATAATGTTTATAAGTTTGGTTCTAATTATTAAAAGTGAAATATACATTTTATAAGAGATCTGTACGAACTGGGGCAGAAATGTTTGTTAGCTATTTATTAATAATAAAGCTTCTATCTATCATGTGTGTGTGTGTGTGTGTACACATACACATATTTATACCTGAAACCTCAAGGAAGAGTTATACATATGTTTTTGATGTAGTGGGTTAATACCCCATGAGGGATATTGAGTTTAAAACAATGAAACTTAGCCAAGGGTTTTAACTTATTGATAAAGATATATAAGTCATGGGGATTACATAAGATAAAAAGTTCCAATACAAATATTTTTTGTTACAATACTGGGAATTTCACTTATTTTAGGCAACTTCTGTGTTACTGACTTTTTAAAAATTATGCTAAAGAAATTTATAAGTATTAGTGTCTTGCAATGGTTTGCTGAAATTAATATGGTTTAGCTATCTGTATCTTACTCATTTTGCATTGTCTTACACTTTTCTGATTGTTATTGTTTCAGGCATTGGACTTCATGTTACGAGGCGAGGTATGAGGGATATGAGAAAAAAGGCTATAAGAATTAAAACTATGGATGAAGCTTCTGCCATGTCAGTTTATAACCAAATAATAATTAATTTGTTTTTACCAGTCCAAGATGGAATTTATCATCGTAATATTTATACATAACAATTTATTTGCACAATTTGCCTTGTTAAACAATTTGGCAGTTTTAAAAATTAATTTAATTTCATATAATTACACTGTAATAAAATAATTAAAATTATTATTATAATATTGTTTTCTAAAAATGCAATTTCTGGAATGCAAATTAAATTTATTAGACAAAGGTCCTCTTTACAAAGACATATTTTACTGTCAAATATAAGAAGATGCTAAATTCCTATAAAATGGGTCACATTAGATTGGTAGTAGATTATCTTAACTTTTCTTCAAAAGTATGAGAGAGCAAACAAAGCTTTAGATTACACATTACTTTTAAAGAATCAGAATCTAAGAATGTTAACAGATATTGTAATGCTTAAATGAAAGATTGGAAACTCAGGGGATGAATAAATTAAATTTATGTAAAGAAAAAAAAAAATATTGGTTACGTTCATTACTTGAATTTGATATATTATAATTGTGGTTAATGGGAGCATTAAATTATTAGTTGATTATTTATTTCAAAATAAACATTATTTGGGAACTTATAATGTTATGGGCCACTAATAAAAATTAAAACACTTAAGTACTTTCAACTTAAGTTTTGAAAAAAAAAAAAAAAGAAGTGATTTTTCAAAGCTAGCCTAATACAAATACAATTCAAATCAAATAAAACAATAATATGAAGTTTAAATAAATTTCTATATATTTTTTTTTTTTTTTTTATACTTTGTTAACTGAGGAACAATATATAGCAAATGAATATAGCATATCATAGAATATAGCAAGTGTTAGCTATATTACATAAGTGAATATAGAAGTACAATTTCTAAATAATAAATTTTAATTTTAAAGGCAGCTTTATACTCAATTCCCGTCTTTGAATCTATCCTATATGGGTTAAATTTATAAAGAGAAAACTTCAAAGATAAAATAATGGTCAAAAGGTAAAATTAGAATAATAAGGCATATAAATATTTTTTGTGGT
>KZ807124.1:278281-310813 GCA_000696205.2 Oncopeltus fasciatus
TTTTATATAAATAAATATATAGAATCTTTTAGAATTAGAATGGAAAGTTGTCAGCATAGGCGATTAATCTTTTTATTAAATATGTTTGTTGCTAATTTATGTATTAAGAAAAAATTGTAATGCAAGGGCAAACCATTATTCATAGATCTGATAAATTACAGAGGTTAAGCAAATAAGTACAGGACAAAATTAAAATGGTTTAAGTTAGGGATCCTTAACTCTATTTCTTTGCTTTGGTCTGTTCTTGTGAGAACAGTCTACCAAAAAGCCAAGTCTTTCTTCCGAAGACCTTTACTTTCCAATTTTTCTTTAATTTCATATAAGCATGTCTTCCTTCGCTGTCCTCTAACTCTTCTTCCTGGAGGGTTTCGATCCATAGCACAGTGCAGCTAGAAATTGATGTTGCTTGGATGGAGAGAGAAGAAATTTCAGCAACAATCTTATGAGAACTCTCTATGGAATCCGGCAAGTTGGCAGGGCTGGACTAGGGAGGATAGCCTTGCTGCTGACGCTCTCATCCTTCTTGATCTCTCCAAAATTGATAGACTGATACATCTAATTGAGATCAGTCAGTTGATACTGTAGCAGGCCAAGTCTGGGACAAAAGAAATCAGACATTTAGAAATGTGTGCTTTCAGGTCCCAGAGTTATTATATAATGTGAAAGCCTTGTGGAAAATAAGAGAGGAATGAATAAGATGAAAGACATATTTTACAGAATTATCTAATCTATCTTAATTAACCTGTAGGCAACAAAGGATTTTGTTTACAGTAGAGCGCATATTTCTTCTTTAATATTTTAAATTAAAAAAGCATTAGATGAGAAAGCTCTAAATTGTGGAACCTGCTTTCTGAATTCACAAAATGAACCCTAAATTTTTGTTACTCAAATAGGTTTTGAACCAGATCAGGGCCTGTGACCCATGTTTGCAGCCCATAGGAGCAGATCTATTTAGACCTTGCCAAATGACTTCTCCATATCCACCCATGCAGCCAGTGTAATCCCACTCTTGAAATCTGTCTTCATTGTCCTGTTATTCCACTTAATCTTTCATGGCTCTGAATTCACAGAACCCAGCTTAGCCTGGCATGAGAAAACCTGTTTTCCCCCAGGAGAGATATGTTCTGGTTGTATGACCAATTTTCCTGATGGTTATGATTTGGAGCTTGCCTAAGTTATTTAGGAGTATGATGAGCCTAAAGCTATTCAAGATTCAAGGCATTCTTCAGTTTTCCAGGCTTTGGGATTAGACCCACAGTCAGTTCTTTTTATGTATTGGATATTATACCCTCTTCCCAGCTAGTATTAAATAATATCAGCACACACTTCTTTTAGATCCGAGGTTTATTATATGTACTCTTAATACTCGGGGAGATTTTTAATTTTAGTGTGTTGATTTTATTTGTTAACTCTGAAAATTACATCCAGTATATTCTAGTACCTTAATTCTGTAAAGTTAGCTTCAACAGAACTGCAAGTTTCCAATTCAATTCAAGTGCTTTAAGTAAGTTCAGGGGCTGGTTTTCCAGACATCAGCTTCTAAATTTTTTTTTTCAATAGTAAGTTGTTGGAGAGCAAAATAGTTTCCTCCTAGTAAATTTGTAAGTTTCTAAAGCTTGTTGTCGCTTCTATCAATGTTAAGGTCTTCAGTCTTCCTTGTCCAAGGGTTTTTCTCTGCTGTTGGAATCTCATATTTAAGCAGGGCTGAAGCTTTCTTAAGTTATGTGCTTGTTTCATCCGTAGGTTTTTTTTTTTCAGCTTAGTTTAATCTTTTTTTTTTTTTTTTTTTTAAGCTTCCCAGCTTCCCTAAGGATTGTTTAATTTGCTGATTACCCCTTGTGATGTAAGTGCCTTGCAAAAGAAGAAAAGAAGCTTTCTAGACAGCACATTATAGAGACAATGATGTACTTGGTGGTTTGTTTTCTGTATTGCTAGCACTTTGCTTTTTTAGTGTTCCACCTGGGTAGTGTAACCGTTTCAGGCTCTGGTTCGAATAAAACTGTAATTTTTACTTGTCTATGGTCACTTCTGCTTAATTGTTCCTACACATAGCTTTGACTTGTATCATATTGTTGGTTGGGAAAGCAAGAACTGAAGTGACGATAGTTTTCCAGTTCCTGAATGAAACATTGGACTATTGTCCCAGTTGCTTTGAAGTTGCTAGGAGTAGTCTGCCAATCTCCACTTCTTTATATCATAATGGTTATAAAAAAATGTTTAAATGGATTGAGACAACTGAGAGAATAAAGATAAAAGAATGAAATTATATCAACAATTGCCAAAAAAAAAATATAATGGTTGGTGATGGCAAAAATGAGTAATGGAAAGTTCCAATTATCCCTCCGCAATTAACTCATGTGGTAGACAAGTACACACTAGGAATTGGAATAATGGTGGCAGAATGATACTACATTGTGCAGGAAGAGAATATTACTTAAAATATCATCCTAAAGACTGTGGTAATGTTTAAAAGTATCCTTAAACTTTAAAATTAAATAAAGAATAGATTAGTATAATTGGATAGGCATTGATAATTTGTTTAAATGAAGTATAAGTTATTTGTAATTCATGAGAGGGAACAGAATAAAAAAAAAAAATCTATCCGTCCTCGCCAGACGCATTATTCTGTTCCCTCTCATGAATTATTTATAATTTACGTGGGATAAAAAAGCACAACCTAAATAAAATATTTATAAGTTATTTGTTTTCATCTCATGAACTGCCGGGACTAGGAATCAGTAAAGTTTCTTGAACATAAATTGTATTTTTTATAAAGATTATTTCTAGTCTAAAAATGTCTCTTTCTTAGATAATATGTAAAATATTATTACCAGGTATGCAAGTTTAAAATGTCATTTATTTCTTAAAATATATACACAGTAATTTAAAAAAAAGTATAATATATTTTATTCAAAGTACTGGCCCTCGCTTTCTACACATTTTGTCCATCTCTCGGGCAATATATGGATACCATTCCAAAAGAATGCTTCATCTTTATTTGAAATCCATTCATCGAGCCATTTTCGTACGTTTTCGAAATTGTTGAAGTGTTGCTCCGCCAATGAGTGTCCCATCGATGAGAAGAGGTGATAATCAGAAGGCGCCAGGTCAGGTGAATACGGCGGGTGGGGTAGGAGTTCCCAACCAAGCGAAGAAATCGTTTCCTTAGTCAATCTGGCTGAATGTGCAGGAGCGTTATCATGCTGAAGAATGACTTTGGCATGCCTGTGAGCCCATTCTGGGCGTTTTTTGATCAATGCGTGACTCAAATTGATTATTTGTTGTCGGTAGCGCTCGGTATTGACTGTTTCACCGGGCTTGAGAAGCTCGTAGTAGACTACTCCCTTCTGATCCCACCACACACACAGCATTGTCTTCTTCCCAAAACGATCCGGTCTTGCACTCGATGTGGATGGTTGTCCTGGCGTTCCCCATGATTTTTTTCGTTTGGGATTCTGAAAATAAATCCATTTTTCATCACCAGTTACAACTCGATGCAAAAAAACCCTTTCTTTTGTGGCTTAAAAGCAGCATTTAGCACACAGTTTTTCGTTTTTCCATCTGTCGTTCGTCCAATTCATGTGGAACCCATTTTCCAACCTTTTGAATCTTTCCCATAGCTCTCAGGCGATCGGAAATGGCTTGCCTAGTGACATTCAACTGTTCTGCCATCATTTGTTGGGTTTGGGTATTGTCTTCGTCTAATAAAGATTGCAATTCGAAGTCCTCAAACTTTTTTGGTCGATTTTCTCGTTTTTGATCAGTAACATCAAAATCACCACGTTTGAAACGTTGAAACCAACGTTCACATGTCTTGACGGTTGGAGCAAGATCGCCATAAGTCTCAACAAAAATTCGATGACATTCAGATGCCTTTTTCTTTTGATTAAATAAGAAAATCATGACATGCCGCAAATGCTCTTTATTTGGCTTAAAATTAGACATTTTTAACACCAAAGAAAGGTATGATACGTCCACGTAAACGACTTAAAAACAACTGACTTTTGTAAACAAATGACTAACAAACAAAATAGCGTTTAGAGATAAGCAAATCCTTCAATAGGCTAAGAGCGCATTCTATTGGAATTAAAACGACATTTTAAACTTGCATACCTGTTATTATAGATAATAAAATGTCAAATATGTATAGAACTTTCTTTTAATGTTATTATTTACAATTTTTTTTTTTTTTTTAAGAGTGCACATTGACTGCTAGTAGTCAATATTATGTAATATTGATCTCTAAAAACTGAAACCAATTTTATTGGTATAATTTTAATTAATATTTTACTTTACTTCAAGTAAAGTTTCATTATATAATTAAGGAGGTCGAATTCGGCATCGCTGGTTGCCTCGTGCTGGGGCTCTCCTCCTTCATGGCTGCATCCCAATCGCGTTCTGGAATGCGACCTCCATCAAGTTTTTGCTTTTGTTTTCTTGCTCTCTTATTTCGCACTCTTTTCATCGATACCCCACATAAATGACATAATGACCCAAGCGGTTGGCATGCCAAAAAAAAAAAAGTTTCATTGTGGCTATAACAGAAAAATATTAGAATACATTTCTTAGTACTCTGTCTTTGTACAATTAACTCTCATGCATTCTACCTACATTTATTTTTCTGTCTATCTCTTGATCAAATTTATTATTATTTATTTTGTGAGCCAATTAGCTGCTCTTTTCCAAAAAATTTATAAAATTAAGTGTATTTGTAGGTTCCTACCTGATGCTACTGCTTCTTCAGATGAAGATGAAACCAGGGATGATTCATCTACTGAAGTTCTTTTCAACATTCTTCATGCTAGAGATCGGTAGTCATGTTTACTTTTCATTTGTTCTTCCATTCTAATTTGAATGTTACCCTTAGGAAAATAACTCCTAAGTTTAAAGACTCAAGCAGTCCCATCATTCCTATTTGTATTACTATAAGTTATATATATATATATAATACAAATTATTTTTATTATCCAAACCATTACGAATTTAGGTTGATTTTTTTAATTCAATTATCGTCATTTATTAGGTAATTGACTTTTACCTGTAATATAATTTAAATTTAATTTCTCATTTAATATTTTCTTGACTGTGTTCAATTCTTAAACTTAAGTTTAAAAAGCAAAAACAAATTGTAACTAGCAGCTACTTTCTTTAAAATATTAAGCCTATTTTTATGTTGATTGAACCTACTTATGATATGTGCTTTCAATGTGGTAAATATTTTCCTAGTTAAGATGTTAATGCTTTCACAGGGAGTTGAATTTATGTATTTTTTTTTTTTTTTGTCATCGTTCAGTGATAATATATTTTCTTTAATTTAATTTTGCTGCTTATAAGAGACAATTTTCCTTTTCTTATTGATAGTTACCAGTAATTAGTACCTCATTATAACTTATTAATGTAAGCTATGTATATCACAACTATGTGTGTGTGTGTATATGTATAAATATATATGGATACTTGGAATGAAGAAATTTAATGAATTTGAAATAAATTTCATGATTAATATTATCTCAAATCAATTCTGGTTAATACTTATGCTTATGAGAGGAAATAAAACTTTCTCATATAACTGCTTTGTTATATGTGGAGTAAATTATGCGTCAGTCATACATTAAACTGTTATATATTGAGTATAATATAAGCTGTAGAAAGCTTATTAAGTTCTCACAAATCAGTTGTACATACATATTAGAACCTGGGTAAACTGTAACAACACTTAAAATGTGGTTTATATAAGACTGTGGGAGGGCAATGTATAATGTTAGAGGCAAAACAATGTTTGGTTTTACTTAATTTTTGCTAGTGAAACTCCTAACATTTTATTAGTATCATTTAACAGATTCATTGACTAGATCTAATAAGATCTACTATCAGCTCATAATTTTTTTTTTTTTTTTTTAAAGATATAGTTTAATAACTGTTATAATTTATCTTCAATATAACATTGTCTATTGAAGATTCATTAGTTTGTTTGGAATCAAACAGGTTTGTTTATGACTGAATTGATGATGTAATATTCAGCTTTTGTAGTTGAGTGTGACTAACTTTGATTATTTCATAACCATGTATTAATACAGACTAAATAATGATTTTCATGTTAATGAATTTCTGCTCATGTGGCCTCCAGCCTAGTCAAAGCTACATTAATAATTAAAATTATGTATTATTTTGAATAATAGTACTTTAATTTATTATTTAAGATTATTTGAATATTCTATATTTCAATATTCAAATAGCTAAATCTCAAGTTAAAGCAGTCTTAAGTTTTTTAACCATTGTTCAATCACCTAGTATCATGTGGAAAGGGCAGGGCTAATCTTGAAGGTTACATTTTGTAGCAGGTTTATTTCTTGCTAAATTTTTCTAGGGAGGGGCTGAAACCTCCATTACATCTAATGTAATGTTGTACTAATGTTCTATTTCTTTCTTATGCCAATTTGCAATTTATATTAGTTTTCCTTTTTGGTAAATAAACTTCTTCCTGATTCTTATTTTCATACAATGACTAGTGGACAACACTGCTTAAATCCCATCTTTTTTTTTTAGTCTTAATTGAAATGATGAACTTCCAACATTTCAAAAAAATTGTTTTCCTAGTATAGAAGCTTCAAAATCTTTAAGCTCTCCCCGCTTGTTACTCATGTTTTAGGTGTGTTGTTCCTAAGAACTCATTTTTGTAGAATTTTATTTAATCACCATCTATTAGTGTGCCTAGCAGGTTTTAAAATCTTGCAGTTTAAGTATTTCTAATTCTTCTAGAAAGTCATTTTTTGGTGGATTAGTTTATTTAATATTTAGTAATGCATCTGTTCAATATAAAATATGACAATTGTTATGAACATAAACTAAGTTAGAGTTTTAGTCTTCTCTGCACTTGAATTCTTAATCGTGTGCTAATAAGAAAACTATCTTTGACAAAAAAAAGTAATTTAGAACCAAAATTTGTTTACCTAATTCAAATGGGCAGTCTCAAAAGATATCTACATTTGTATGTAAAGTTTTTTCCGGGTTGGACCGTGTAAAGTTTTTGATGGTTGCCGAGCTTTCGCACATCCTGTGATGGCTTCTTCAGGGCTGAATAGAGAATCATTCTCATTCTCTATTCAGCCCTGAAGAAGCCATCACAGGATGTGCGAAAGCTCGGCAACCATCAAAAACTTTACACGGTCCAACCCGGAAAAAACTTTACATACATCTGATGACTGTGGAAGCCTACGTGAACATGGATATCTACATTCTATACTTTCAGATGGGTAATTTGAATTGACAAGCAAGTTTGGCCCTTTATTAAAGGAAGTCATGCCTATACATTAGAATTTTTTTATATATTATTTTAAATTTTTTTCCCTTTTTATTTTGCCTAATATTTGGTCAGCTGGAAGGTTTTATTTTTACCAATATTTTATTAGATTAATAAAATTAATATCAGTCAAGAATATACTTTATAGTTGATTGTACACTTCTGTAGCTGATCACCCAGTGATCATATTCAATTACACTTAAATAATTTATAGCCTACCCTTAAATTTTCTGATCCGTGCTTACACATGTAAGCTGTCACCAAACTTTGCCATTTAAAGTCTTCATTCGTTAAAAACTTGATGGTTGTGCCAAAGACAAAGAGGTACCTCCTATTCAAGCATGACTGTTTGATGTCAGACTTGATTGTGCTCATTAGCCAAGCATGTATTCCTTCTCCTTATTAATCAAACTTCATTTGTGCACAATAATACGCAGTTCAGAACAATATGCTAAATGAATATTAAATTACCAGTTATATGTGATTTATCCTTGCAAGTTGTTTTATATACCATTAGAATGAAATATGATTTTACCCTTCCTTCTTTTATATAAAAAAAAATTGTTTAAATACTTTCAACCATACTATTACTCAAAAATTACATTTCCCCTAGTTTCAAACATACAAAAATTACATTCATATATTTCTCCTGTAGTTTCATATTATTATTTTTAATTTATTATAAAAGTACACCTAAAAAAATAATAAAATAAAATAAGAGAGATGAACTAGCTATATATAGAAGTGAAAGCAGTACAGTGATGGTATTAATGTACATAATATCTATTTTCAATTTAACTTCACTAGTTAGTTTGTGTAACTTGTCAGCATCTTGCCACATAAAGTTATGATTATCAAAAGTACCAATAAAGAAGTAATATAAAAAACAAAACTAATCTAAAGAACTGTAGCTAGCTAGTGATTTTTTTTTTTTTTTTCCTAATTGCAGAAATTGTTGACATGATATGATTTATTTTATATTTGATTTTACATATATGATACATTTTATTACCTTTCATAAAATAAAGGATGTATTTTGAATATACTATTCAAATCTTTTCTACTCATTTATTAACATTAAAAAATATAGTTTCTTAGTAGGAATGTATGTATGAAAATTGGTCTTAAATTTGTTTTTAAAATTTTTTCAGTGTTAGCTTATTTTAAAAAAAATTGTTTTATTGTTAAATAATAAATATCTATAGGTGGGTTTCGCTAAAATAATTAGAGAATGGAAACACATTATTTTTTCTTAATAATCTTGCTGAGCATTAACAATTTCTAGTAAAAAAAAAATGGTCATCAGAAAATGTAAGAAACATTTACCTAAGACTTTGTTGTTTCAGCTTCTAGAATATATGTGATATATTAATTTATTGTATATTTATAGTTTAGAAAATTATTGAATATTTTAAAGGAGAGAGTGGTATTTTTGTTTTATAACTATACTGTTAATATTTAGTTTAATTTGTAAATGATACTGTGTTATTGTCCATTAAAAAAGACAGAAATAGCATTCCTTTTCAAATAGTCCAGAGAATAGAAATCTCATTTATGAGGTGAAAGTAGTCTTATTATCTGTGATAAGCCTCTTTTATTTGTATATCACTTGCTATTTAATGCTTATTTTTTATATCAGTATTCTTGGAGATTCACTCTATTAAAATACATAAATTTATACACACTTTTTGAAGAACTCTTAGAACCCTGGATCCCCTTTCTTTTGGCTTGCCTTGACTGCTAATATTTTGTAATGTTATTGTTGAAATTATTATTTATAGATTAATCAACTTAGTGAGACAAATTTTATTAAATTAAATAAGAATGATAATAGAATATTTTCACTTTTTCAGTGTTTAGACTTAACACTATCTAAACTACCTTATCGATTGCATTGCTTGTTCTATTTATTGTAGAAAGTATTAAATTAAAAGTTAGAACTGATTATCTGCATGTGTGATATCTGCTTCAATTTTACTAAATTAAATAGAAATCACACAATGAACCTAATAATTTCATGTGAACTTGGTTCAACAACTTTAAAAGTTTAAAATCGGTATAGTAGGCAAATATTTACATCTCGTGAACTGTTGAAATGTTTTTTTAACATTTTGCCTTATCTTCATCAGGTGTACATCAAATAAAAAAATATATTTGTTCATCAAAATAAAAAAAATATAGATATTTAAAATTCTTGTTCCCATGAAAGCTTTTTTAATTATCGTAATAGAATCCAATGATACTTTATTAATATATAACAATTCTAAATGTTGCTATATATGTGTACAATTCATATTAGAAGCAGCTTATTCCTCAAACCAGGCTAAGCATTGGGTAAATTACTTAAAATTAATATTAAAATTTACAACTTTGCTTTTTATTTAAAAGTACTAGGAGAAAATACAAGAATAATTTTATACGGTTTCAAAATTAAAATTTACAGTTACTGAAATATGAAGCATCTAATTTAGTGAGTTAATAGAATTGTTCTTGTCTGTAGTTTTTCACAATTATTCATTGTGATGTATGAAAAACTGAACTTGTTATAGTCAGAATGGTAAGAACATAATTTTTCAAAAAAACCTTATAATTCTAATTTAAAACCCAGATACGTCATTACCATAAGGGAGCAGTTCTTTAGGACATTTAACATTTTTTTTCTTCTAAATTTTCATAAGAATAGCACCAATTATCTGCATTAATTCTTGAGGGGCATTTCAACCACTAAATTGGTCTTAACATCGACAGATTTATTTATAGAAAAACATAAAGGAGAAAAATTTTCAACATCTGCTGAAATTGTGTGTACACTATAGTGCAAACTCAAATTTGAAAATCGTAAATAAATAGTTTTCCATAATGAGCTAATGCAAATAATGAGAAAAAATAACTCCAAAGAATATTTCACACATCTGGTAGTGAACAAGTGACTGATTTACTCCATAATGTTCGAAATCTTTCCAATTTCTGTTATTGAGGCATCTGATGTAGCTGATGTTTTTTTCTCTACACTAGTGACTCAGTACTTCTTGAATAATTAAATTTATTCAGATAAGAGAAATAAAATGATTCATAAAACTCAAATGACTCTCCACAAGAAATAAATAACATAAGCTTAGAGGTTCCAAGCTTCTCTCTCTAATCAAATGGGATTTTAATAGGAAAAAAATGCTGCTTGTAACTGAACTTTATATAATTTGTGTATATATACAATACAATGTATACAAGTAAAATATACAACTGTGTCTGTACATTGACATATAATAACATATAAATATATAATATAATAGATAATAGTGGAAGAAGTTTATATATANTATATATATATATATATATATATATATAATTTATCTAAAATAAATAAGCAATACCCACATAAAAATAAGATATTTCAGAAATATAACACACTAAGTTTAAAATAACATTTTTTTTTTAAATTACACTAAATATTTGAATAGCCAACCTATAAAACATGAAACAAGCAAGTATTAAACATTTCTAAAATGGCAGAAAACAATAGGAGAATATAAAAACATTCATTAGGAAATCAAGATTTGTGATTAATTAATTAAAAGTCTAAAAAGCATAAATGGTCATATTAAGTAAACATTTAAGCAAATTTTAAATAAAAACAAATATTCATTATGCATAATTTATGATTCCCATTTAATATAAAAGTGGAATATGGATTATAGCTAAACTAAGTAAGTAATAACAAATAGTAGCCAAATCTGACACATTTAAAAAAAAAAAGAAAAAAAAAAGTTTTAAATGGTTAAAAATGATTTAAAGCATTATCTATGATCTCTTTCAAATATACTATTTGTGAGTGTCCAAAATAAAAGTTTAGATAACTGGCTCGAGATAACCATAGTAGTACTTCTGCCATTTTAAAAATTATATACTAATTATGTTAAACATTGAAGTATTTTTTTGTTTTTGTCAAAACCATCAAAAATTAGTCTGTTAATTAATAAGCTACTAAGTTATGTATTTAGTTAAATATTTCTTTATGTTTAAACAATTATAACACAATTCTCATCAATATATTTTTATAAATATCAATATTTTAAATTAAAAAAAAAATTATTTTCATAAAAATGTATTTCTGTATTTATGCAATGTCTTTAGGGAAAATACTTTACTTTGAAATGTAAGTATTATACATAAACTGTCGTGGACTTTTTCTTTCTTATGTTAAGTTTGAAATGTTGAAGAAATATATTCCTTATTCTAGCTTCCTCTTTGCCTTCGAACAAATTCAGGAAAACCTAATTAATCATTATTATTACCCTAGTCCTGATGAACAATGAAACCCTTCATTACCTTTCCAAAGATCTGGGGATATTTAGCTATTATTATTTGGCTGGCATGGAAAAAAGCTTTAGATAAAAAAAAGAACACTTCCTTAGAAGTGATAGGAAGTTATTTAGATTTAGTCTCGTTCATAGAAAAATTTCCTATATTTGAGATTTAGTTGTTCTGAAACTTCTCCAATAAAAAACTTTTTTAGAGAACTAAATTACATAAGAGTTTAAAATTGTTAATAGTTCATCAATCAAAGGATTGATTGACTGTTGATAAAGAGATGGGGCTGAATTTTTAAGTAGCCGAGGGGATTAATTATTTGGTCTCAATAATTCTCCAGAACAATTAGCAATTTTTATGAACAGCTTTCAATTTTGATTAAAAGCAATTAACCTCTTTAAAATGAATTAATTTTCTCCTTTAAATTAAAACATCTCTTGCGAATTACACACATTATTATAAAATGAAATCCAATTGAAATGATAAAATTCCCTTATTGCTTTATAATGGGCAAATGGTCTATTAGTATCATTTGTCTGTCTACTAAGCAGACAAAACTACATGGTTTTATTGTCTTTATCTTATTGAACATTTTTCACAATAAAACTTGGGTTCCTTTTTTCTTTATTCTTTAAACATATGATTATAGATATGCATATTTATATTTAAAATCTCACTATTTCAGAGATTTATGTAGGCATATATCGACAATCTCCTGAGATATATTATGCCAAATTTTAAGAATAGGCAATAGTGTATGTTGAATCAACTTGCTTTTTGAGGAGAGTAAAACTATTATATTTATTGAAAGAGTTTAACCTTAAGGCAAAAACATGTTCAAATTAAGAATTTTTATGAGGCTATTATTTATATCAGGAGAAAAAAAGCACAAGCATGCAAGCACTCACCCAGTCTGACTCTCTAAAAGCAACTTAATTGCTTGAATGACCCCCATTGATTTTTTATATTTACTGTGAATGAAGGGAAATTTGCATAGATATAATCTCATTAGCAATAGCTTCTTTAAGAAATTTGCTGAATATGGTTTGATAAATGCATAGAAACTTATATATGTCTAATTTTTTATTAATGAGTGCCTGCTAAAAGCAAAATGTATTCTATAATATTGGATTATATTAAATAAAATCTTTATTATTGGATTTATTATATTTCTCTATGTAAACATAGAAGAAATACCATTAATAATGGTATACCTTTATCCTCTAAAATATCACAATTGTAATACTTGTGATATTATAAAACACAATTTGATTGTCAAGTCAATGTTTTGTAAAACTTTCATTTCTAATAAATGTTTTGACTTATTTATAAAATTTTATTCTAAAATACGTCCATTCACTAACTTATATTTTTAAGGTGTAAAATTATAATTCCCAATATACAGACTCAAGTACAGTTTAAGTTATTCACAAAATCTCTAAGGCAGGCAAATTTAAAATAAAAAAATTATATTTTACTGACAATTAGTTTAAAAGACATAGTTTTATTAATGAGTAAAAATAAGTAAATTCTAAATGTTCTTTAGGAATATTAAATTTAAATTCATTGTTTTTCAATAAATTTAATAAGCCTAAATAAAAATTCCATAAGTACTGATCATACATATCTATAAGTAAAATAAAATCATAAAAATTCCATATTCACACTCTAAAAGAAGTTACAAAGCCACAACTAAATTTCATAAAAAAAAAAAAATAATAATAAATAAATAAAAAAACTTATAAAATCCATCATCCCAATGACATTGAAATACATTTTTATAAAATATCAAACAAAATTTTAATACACATTTATAAACTCTATGACAAATAAAATATTTACACAATAAATGTTTATAGCATTCAACAATGTCTTAGAGTAATAGACATACAGAAAGGAAATATATCTATTAATAATGAAAGACCAATCCTATGGTATACAATATAAAAAATAACTCGCTAATTTTCTAAAAACACGTAAAGCATTCTACAGGTTTATTTGATAATCTAAGACAAGGCATTACAGGTGAAGTCTAGACTTAACTAATATGAACCAAATTGCAGGTTTAATGTTCCACCTGGTAACTTCTTTTTACAGTAGATTGAAGATACAGCATTTTTTGCCAATAAGGCATATATATAAACTCATTCATTAACTTAGAAAAAAAATTTATTATTAAGAATTATTTAAAATATCATCATGGTGCTGGTGTCAATAATGTGATATCTCTATTGGAAATCTGCTAAAAAAAACCAGCTATTATAGTAAGCAGAATGCCATATTATTCTGTTATAATATGCTGCCTACTAAAATATAGAAAGAAAAAGTGTACTGGATAAAGATAAATAAACTATATATATATAAAACAAAATCTTGGTTATCACTGAAATACTTGTTAGAGACAAATAATTTAAATTAAAAAAAAAATCATGATGATAATTGTGGTAAAGTAATCCCACATTTCATTAATTATAATTCATGGGAGACCCGAGTTAAATTCCCTGTTGAGGTAGTAAGATTTTTTTCTAGCTTCCTGTACGATTCAAAATTTAAAAAAAGTTTACAACTGAAGTAATAACATTAAAAAACAAATCTGTCAGTGCTAACAATTATGTTTCAAGTAATTTTTATTTTAACCAATATTTTATATACATATAAATAGGGAGGATAAAAACCTGTTTACTAAAACAACGAATGGATAGTAATAAATCTTACTGACAATAGTAATTTACAATCCTCTCAACTGGTAATGAAGAACTATGGTAATTCTCAATACTGATAGGATAATCCTAATAAATAAAAATGTCTATCACAATAAAAATGTCTATCACAACAAAAATGTCTTATAGATTGTATATGCACAATCTATGCAGAATTTCCTGTCATTTAAGATAACATAGATAAGAGTAAATGGCCAGTTTGATCGTAAAAGTAAGAGAGGACAATGAAATTAAAAGTTAAGATCACTTCCAGGTTGACTAGAGGGCAGAATGAGATAAGCAGGCAACCCCATCATAGTTATATTTTTAAATATTTTATTTGATATTAATTCAATGCAAAAAAAAGTTGAGATCATAAATGTTAGAAAACTAAATTTTGCACCAATGACGATGTTCCATAATCTTTTTTTTTTCTTCTTCATAATAACATAATTTTTTATTACAAATTCTAAGATGTTATAAATTTTAGTCTTCCTTTACACCCAAATCTAATTTCAGTCGCAAATGAAACTTAAATATCAAATTTAATTTTGTTCACGTAGGCTTCCACAGTCATCAGATGTATGTAAAGTTTTTTCCGGGTTGGACCGTGTAAAGTTTTTGATGGTTGCCGAGCTTTCGCACATCCTGTGATGGCTTCTTCAGGGCTGAATAGAGAATGAGAGCTATCTTCAAATCCAGGGGTATTTATACCCGGAGCTATTTATGTCCGCTATGCAGGGTATTTATGTCCGCCAAGGACCGGACAGCTCCGGGTATAAATACCCCTGGATTTGAAGACAGCTCTCATTCTCTATTCAGCCCTGAAGAAGCCATCACAGGATGTGCGAAAGCTCGGCAACCATCAAAAACTTTACACGGTCCAACCCGGAAAAAACTTTACATACAAATATAATTTCTTTATTTATGACTATCTATAAGTGTGTTTGTGTGTCAAGTTATATAAAATAGCAAATAAAAATACATAAAAAGTATTGTCCCCATGAAATGGTACTGAAATCTGAATATATTGTTTTCCTTAAGAGAAATCACCTGAAACACTAATTGGTTTTATAGAAAATAAGGTCCAATTATAATAGCTCATATTTCAAGTTTAAAAAAAAAAAAAAAATCCTTTGGGAAAATATTGAGATGAATAATTATCTTTATCAGCCTCTTTTTTTTTTTTTTTTAAGACATGAAGTGAATATAATTCCAAAAGTTACCTCATGTAAAAGAGTAAGAGTATGTATACACACATACATATATATATAAAAGAGTGCATTTGTGGAACATTGAACCTGGGTTACATATTTCCTTATTTTAAAAATTATTTTCTTATTTAAGTTCATATAAAAGGTGTAGCTTTTTTTCCCCTGTACATCTCAATATACTATTTAATGTATGTATTGTCAGACAGATAAAACTTTAAATTTTAGTTCAAATGGAGAGTTTTTTTTGGACTGTAGATATTATTATTAGATGTTTTTTGTTGGGGTTCAATGAAGGTTGATCCAAAAAAAAAATTACATTTTTTTGTAATTTGTATTTTTTTTTTATCAACCTTGACCGAACCCCCCCCCCCAAAAAAAAAACATCTAATTTTACTTTTAGTATTCCATTGAATGATTATATTGTGTATTGGTCAGCTATTGAAAATCATTTATGTTTTCATTCAAGAAAATACTTTATATAAAAGTCTGTGTGTGTGCGTAGGCACACACATGTGAGACTGTGTTTTAGAATCAATTACATACATAAATGTACACACACAGGCACCTAGTTAAAGGTCAGTCCACAGAAACTAAAACATATAAAACTTTGGCATCTTTAATAATTTCAATCCTGTGTATCTTATAATTTCACGTGTCTTCAGACATAATTCACATATCAGACATGTATTTACATACCATTTAAACCAACCTATAATAGTAGGTTAATATGGAGATATTTTTAAAATAGTTATTAATAAACCTAAAAATACTTTTTTTTTTTACTTTTTTTTAAGTTATACATATATAAATTATAAATTTCTGTGCTGTTAAGCAATCTCTAAATTAATACCTTTCTAAGTAAACATATGTTTACTGACTATTATGGGACTAGTCTGGGTAAATGAACTTTTGGTTGAGTTACTAGATTGGTTAACTAAATTAATTTTTTACACCACTAGAAGAACTCTTCTCTTTTTGCTTCTTTTGTGACTTGGCCTCAATCCTAGCATTTACTTTATCTACAAGCTCCTCCATCTCCTCCTAAAAAATTATTATAAAATTCATGTATACTGCAAAATAAATGAATACAAAAATAAAGTTTAAAGGAGTGCACCAAGAAAAAACTTCTCAGTGAACTAAGCAAGATCTTTGACACTATAGTTATTGAATCTATATATTTAAAATCAGGGTGCTAAAAATCTTGAATCTAATTTTTTAAAATTGAAACACAAACAAATACATATCTAATCAATATTAGATACAGGCATACAGTCCTCAGATATGAACATACTTCTAAAAAGTAACTGAGTTTAAGTAGTAGATTAAAAACTCTATGTAAAGGCATTGAAAACTTCAAGAAGAATAAATATTTGAACAAAATCTTAATTTTTTTTAAAAACATTTCTTTACATTTAAATTATGTTTTTTTTTTTCTCTCTGGTTAATCAATACTAAATTAAATGCTTTGCATTTACCTCTCGAACAACTTGCATCACTTCTTAAAAGTATAACTCTTTAGAGATAAGAATAATACACACTTGTATATAGTGCTTACTTATATGCTCTGGAAGAAATTGTCGTCTATTAAAAATTAGCATGGCTAACGCTGATTTAATACACTTTTATACAAACAAAACACTTAATGAAGTGTAACAAAACATTACTTCTATGTGAAAAATATAAAACTAGATCAAATTTATTTAAAGAACCTAGCCCTCAATGAATAGTTCTGGAACTAAAGAACTGGATTGTTGTAGACCACAAATATTATTGGGTCAGACATCAGAGCCCTGGAGGATCTAAAGAGCTTTAACTTTAGTTTCCTATTGGAACAGGAACTAAGACCTGGAAGAGAAAACTAGAGAAACCATCCTTCCTCCCACTAGGTTTTAAATAGTAAGAGAGAGGAACTGCCTAGAAACCTAGATTGTCTTCGAAAGAATGATTGCCTCAACGATGATTCTAGAAAAGATGTGTATGATGAAATAATATGAATGGAAGAAATTGAACTTTCCCTTGATATAAGATAAAGACACAGGTGGGATATCTCCAGAACTAATTAAGTATTGTGATCTACATCTCAAGAAAGTTCTATAGTCTCTATTTCAAAAACTGTAGAACAAGAAAAGAATGGTAGAGGAGTGGAAATACAACCAAATACAAAAAGGACAATGGGAGTAAATGTAACAATTACAGGCATATATGTCTATACTTTGTAGTATACTGGTCTTATACACCCTTTTTTTTTTTTTGCTGTGTTAGCCTCCCCTGCAACCACTTAGGGTCATTGGAGGGAGGGGCTAACTACAGGTTGCCACCCCATTCTAAACACCCATGGCTCAGGACAAGCTTCTATTTATAAATAAAAGATTGACCTGGGCGGAATTTGAACATAGTCTTAGAAGTTGACTAAAAGAAACTAATTACAGCAAGCCATGCTTGAATAGTAAGAAAAATTAGAAAGAAAAAGCCTTTTTTATCAATAAAAATAAAATATTACATTTCAGAAGAATACCTCAGGCAATCAATAAGTAGTGTGCAGCCACTTGAACAACAATTCACATATCTGGGTGTTATAATTCAGGAATAGGGAAGTCAATGATAAAGTTAACAACTGAATTAGAAAGGCAATATTTAATTCTAAATCCACAACTTATTCAGGCAGACATTAAAATAGAATGTGCTTTGAAATGACTACATACATTAGGGAAGATTTAGAGATTGGGCAACTGCGAAAAATACTTGAGAAAAGGTAAGGGCATGTCTGCAGAATGGGTAAATACAGAAAAACCAGAAGCTTCTCTGAAACCTGACCTACAGGTAAAGACATAAGGGTAGACCTTGACTGTTTATAAATACCACATAAAAGGCTAAGTTGATTGCAAGGGATATCAATAGCAAAGCAAAGGCACTTGTGAAAGATCAAGACACCTTTATACGATGGCCAGATAGGCCACATGCTAAAATAGAATAGCTATATAAATTCAACTAAATAAAGAAAGAAAAGAAGAAAGTGAATGTATCAATTGCTCAAATTGAGCTTCCTTGATCACTTTAATACTATAATCGAGGAAAATCTCCAAGGAGCATAAGCAGGAAGTATACAATGTAACCACAAAGTGAGCCTGAAAAATTTGTAGTAACTAATTTATATAAGTGTAACACGAATTTGACAAAACAGTAACTGGCCCCAAAAAGAAAAGGATTTTAGTCCTTGGAGGCAGAAGACAAAAAGGAACTGCTATAAAAAATAAAGCAGTAAATTGCAAGTGATATCGAAGCAAAGTGGTTGCAACGGAGAGGATAATACGGCAAGAAGCAATCTATTTGACCTCCAGTTCATGACAAACACAAAAGTGGCCAGAACACAACCTAATGGGGACTTAAAACAAGATGGGCCAACAGAATTAGGAAGGAGCAATCAAATTCTATGCAGGAAAAGCCATTGGGCATGATACATATTGAAGGAGTTCAGTTTAGAAGGCAAAGAAGTTCTGCATGGTTTCTAAAGCCCTATGTGAGTGTGTTACACAATCATTTAAATTAATATAATAATAAATTTATTACTTTTTAAATAACACAACAGTCATTACCTTGGTAATACGCTGTTTTAGTTGTATGTAATACCATAAAAATAATTCNATGGTCAATTGGATATCTGGAACAAGAAGCGACAGAAACCCACTGAGAAGTAACTTGACGAAACTTAAAGGCAGAAACAGAATGAAAAACCAAAATAGACAAAAATAGACAGAAAACAGACGGAGAAAAAACAGACTGACAGAAAACATACAGACAAAAACAGACCGACACAAAACGAAAAAAAAACAAGCAGAAAACAAGCAGACAACAACAGATAAACAAATACAGACAGACAGAGGAAAACACGCAGGCTGTAAACAAACAGACAAAAAAGGACAGACAAACTGTTAGTAAGAAAACAGACGGATAAAATCAAACAGTTAAAAAACAGCGAGAAAGAAAACAGACACAGATCAGACAGACAGAAAACAGACAAACTGACAACACTCATACAAAAAAGAGTTAGACAAAAACCCAGACAGACAGAAAACAGACAAATAAAATACGGATAGGCAGAGAGATAGACGAAAACATATAGACAGATTAACGGACTGACGGACATTAATGAACGAATGAACAAATGAACGAAAGAACAAAGAATGACATACAAACAAATAAAAAAATAAATACATACACACAAACAAATTTCCAGCATGTTGTATAATAATAAATTTATTACTGTAATAATAACACAACAGTCATTACCTTGGTAATACGCTGTTTTAGTTGTATGTAATACCATAAAAATAATTCAAAAAATGAATTTATTACTTTTTAAATAACACAACAGTCATTACCTTGGTAATACGCTGTTTTAGTTGTATGTAATACCATAAAAATAATTCAAAAAATGCATCTTACCTCATCATATGCATACAACAATTTGCAGTACTTAAGAAGAGAATTATCTTTTGAGAGAGTCTCAATAGCATGATGTACACAATAGCTGCAATCCTCATTGGAGTTGGTAACCTGAAATATGGTCATTAACAAAATTAACTCATAAAAATTTACAGAATACAAAAGACAATAATAATTACTTCTGATACCCTTAAAACTGGGTAAGGATTTTTAAATACACACACACACAAATATTAAAATAGATATGAAAGGATTTATTTTCTTCATTCAAACTAAACAATTAAAATTTTACTCATGTATTTTACATGGAAAAGGTAATTTAAAAATTATTAGTAAAAGAGAACTTTTAAAACATATTTATAGTTAAGATTAGAAATATATCCTAAATGAAAAAGCTTTCCCCAAGACATATTGTCTTGTGTATGATCACATACATCTATAAAAATGCATTTAATACACTTCATGAAACAGGAACTGCAAAAACAATGCTAATTCCTTAGCATTGTAGTTAATGAACTATAAATCAACTTTCAAAAACCTGTAAATGCCAAAACACCTATTGGTTTGTTCTTGTACAATTATCAACCCCACCTTAATTTATTTATATAAAAGAAGCTTAAAAAATTTAGAAAAACAATTTGCTATAATTCCAAAACATTAAATTAAAATTTCAAGTTTAGGCAAACCCCCACTCCTAAATGTTTAATTTTGTAATATTTCTTTAATCAGATAAAGTTAATTCAAATTTAATTAGATTTTTAACTCAAACTAAATACTATACCCCCTGTATAAAAAAATAAATAAATTGTACACTTCACTGATGTTATTTCAAGTAATCTGCCACCCATTCCTATTGGTCTTACTCAGCTGGATAACTAACTCAAGCCTTTCTACAGGACTTTTTGAATAGCCTAATATTAAGGTATAAACCCTTAAACTGTTGAATTTATATATTAATTAAAATTAAAATAGCTTATTACTTATTTAAAATGATAGAGAGGAATTCATTCTTTAAATCTAACTTTATTTTACTTAAATTTAAAAGTAGTTCACCAATTTTTAGAGAATGTAGACATAATTAAAATAGTAATATTCTTCCAATATCAGCACCAATGACTTCAGCAGTCGACGCGCAGAAAAGAAAAAAAAAATATTCCAATACTAAACAGTTACTGAGAGGGAATAGAATAAAAAAATCTATCTGTCCCAGCCAGGAATCGAACCTGGATCTCCTGCTATTCGGGCCGGTGCACTTACCAGTTGTGCTACCAGGAAGCGTTAGATATCTCATTGTAAATGAGTAAATTCAAATTTTTTGTGAATCAGTAAATTCAAATAACAAATTTAAAAAAAAAAAGTATTGCTTTTCAAATTATGAAAATATGCCAACACCAGGAGCCACATAGATAAACATGTGAAGTTAGGAAAGTTTTTGATACTTAAAGATTTATAATTTAAAAATTACTGAATGGATATTCCTTAATCAACTTTCTAAACCTTTCCAGACTTACTAAATAAATTCGGTAAATAAATATTCATGAAAATAAGATTTTAGTAACAGAGCAGTGAAAAGGGGACACAAACTGATTGATATACATAAACTTACACACTTTCTATTCGTCTGGAAAATTTAGAAATTCTTCATTGAAATGAAAGTGTATCTCTGCTCTGATAGAGTGTTAAGGGATGGGAAAAATAAAAATTATCACCATTGATAAAAAGAGGACCCCTCTGCAGGTGTCACATTCCATATCACTTGTTTCTTCCTCCTGCTTTTTGGTCCTTCGCCCTGACTTGCTAGAGGGTAATCTTTCCCATGAAGTTAAGCCTAACTTCTCTAAACTCTTCCTTAATTCAACTTCATTTTCTATCACAGCTGTCAGCATAGGAAGTATCTAAAATAATAAAATAGTAAATCTATAATAATATATTAGAGATATATATAACACAGATACATATACATTATCTAAGCAGATACGCCAGGTTTCATTAAATATGTCTATATATTTACTCTATAAAAGAGTAAATAACAAAATTGAACTTACACGTCAGAGAGAACAAGAATGTATGAAAGCTTTTGCTTTAAACTGATGGAAGGACTGGAGAAAGCTCTCACCCATACCAGCTACATTCATAAATTTATTACTGTTTTCCATAAAAATTTTATAGAATATAGTTGTTAGAGAATTACATAATAAAGTATTACACACAAATAGAGTTTTGGGTAACAACAAAGATATTAAGAAGAAAAATTTGTATCTTCCTTTAGTCCCCTTTTTCCTCATGTGATTTCAACAAATTTGAATTCTTTCAAATTAATATAGTAAATATAACTTATATACATACAAGTGTGTGTGTGTGCGAGTGTGTGTCAACGTTCTACAGGCAAATTTCAGTATTTTCTCAATGAAGTTCAGCATATAGCTTTTCAATGAAAAACAAAAGGCTAAGTTTGTTATTGAGCAAAATCAGATCAATAAGAGGGAGGGATTACCAGCAATGTCAAGGTGCATAAAGAATATTAGTTGTTTATAGCGAACATAATACTTAATTAAAAATTAAGTGATAAAAGAAAATTTTAGTTACTAAGCAAAAAAGAACTATAAGGATTGTGGCTTTGCCTGTAACCTAAATTTTAATTTTACGGTTTATAATTATTTATTTTTCTTAATGAAACTTGAATTGTCACTTTTAAATGTTGAGTTTTTTATTGGACAATAAAGAACAAATAGAAGTAGGGGATTACCTGAAATGTCAAATGCAAGTACAACAATTTATTTCAATGAAGCAGGATTTTTACTTTTTTACTTATATAATTACAGAATTTTTACTTTAAAGAAATGAAACACACAAGTGATATATATATTGACAAAAAAAATATTTTAGGAGTGAAGAAATATTTTGACAGCAAAATTGAACAATTAGGAGAGGGGGGGGACCATTCCCATGAATTTTAATAAAAATTAATAAATATTATTTTTTTTTTTCAGAAAATTTCTTTAAACTTTTAAATATAAAATGCAAAACTAAGCTCCTTATTGAGCATAATTGGATGAATAGAAATAGGGTATTATTTAAAGAAACTCTTGTTCCTACAGTGGGTATGAAATTTAGTTTTAATGTAAAGTAATTTCTAATGTGAGTTTTAAGTAATGAAATAACACATCTATTTAGTGGTAAAATATACAAATTGAGAATTAATAGGCATAGAAAGTTCAATTATAAATATTTATCAAATGCAAAAGTCAGAAATTTGCAAAGTTTACAAAGCATTTGCGTAACAAAGTGAAGGACTTTTTGTAATATTACAGGAAAAAATATGTTTTTTTTTTTATATTTTTAAAATTTACATTAATATTAAAGTTTAAACTTTCTCAATATATACAGACGATAAATATCAGATGCATTTTCCTAGGGTTATAATAATTTCATATATATTTACATGTTATTCATTTTTTTATGGTTTTTAGTACAAGTGCAGTAAAGGTATTCTAAAAGAGTTTTCCATTATTATGGTGGCTTGTTGAGCTAGTCTATCTCATTTTTTAATGAATAGCTGTTTAGTCAATAATTTTACATCATTGTCAAGAAATTGTCAATAAGATTTTGGTATGAAACAATAAATCTAAAGAGCTAAAAGAGGGACTTCAATCATTCGCCCTTAGTCTTCATACCGGGAGGACAACCTATATTATTTTCCATCCACACATACAGATTTTCTAGGAGGGCAAATTTTGAACAGTTGAAGAGACATATCTTCAAAGCCTTAGTCACTTATAATTCTCATTAAGTTCAGATGAAGTAGTTGACATCTGACAATTTTCTACCGGACAAAATGATCACGTTATCAATAAAGAGATGACAGATACAAATTATTTAATTACAGTTCAGCTTAAGAATATGTATGATGAAGTGATAGTACGTAATAAAACAAAAAATCTTCTATTAGAGGAAAGTAACATTAAATTTAAAGAAACATTGTTTAGAAACAACAAATAATCTTTTGCCAGAAAGTAAAATTGATTTTTTATAGCTGTGCTGTGACCAAGATAATGACCAAATGTTATGGAACTTCTATCTGAAAGATCCACTGAAAACTAGTACCTGCAAATTCCCATAAAACAATATATCAACTGCTACTAATAAAAAGAAGAAAAAAAGTATAAAATTACCTGATTGAGGACATCAGCAGATGCCCTTGAATCATTAGCTATACTGAATAATAATTTGTGCAATGAAAAAACAGGGGGTTCACAGCTGTCTTGTATGTCCTGTAAAAATAATTTATTAAATAAAATATTTTATAATAAACTAATGAAAAGAAAGTATAAAAATGGTGATAAATAACTATGGCTACTTATTTAGGAATAACTGCTCACTGATACTGTAACTTTTGAGTTAATTTCCTCAAGCTTGGTTCCATAGACATATGAATAATTGTTTCAAATTAATGGCCAAATTTAAAAATTTATTTATTTATTTTTCTTCTCTTCCCCAGCTACTTAGGATCTTGAGGGAGGTGTTTTCTACAGGTCAACATCCCCTTATAATAATTCATGACTCAGGGAAAACTTATTTCTGGTTAAAATAAATAACAGCTTGTCCCAGAGCAAGACTCAAGCAAACAACAGAATTGAGTACTTTAAGAATCTCTTTGGCTAACTCAACACCTCAGAAAGCCATAATTTATAAAATTTAATTTTATTAGGAGGAAAATGTTAAATGAGGACATAGGAACAATATTGGCAAACTGAAATAAAATAAAATTATATGAAAAAGAAGGAAATTTGTCTCACTTAGAAAGGAGAGTAATTAAACCCCTGTGAAGAATTATGTCGTCAATCAAGTCAGCACAATGATGTCAATAACTTTGAAGGAAGACAGTGGTCAAGACTCACATCAATAGCAAGTTGTTACAAGGTTATAATGACCAGATATGATGGAGAAGTTATAAGAGGTTGAAGCCAAAAAATAAAAGAGGAAGAATGAGTCTTATATAATTACACAAAAAAAGAAATGGATTGGAAAATTATTCTCTGTGTGTCATTTTTAAATTCATTAAAGTGTGGAGATGAGAGGATAAGCTTGCATAGTAAATGTACGAGGATAGGCATACTTTTTTTCCATAGAAAGACTTACCCACTGAAGTGTTTTTATACAGTTTATAGAAAAAAAAACCACTCAAGATGCGAATAAAAAAGAAAGTTAAAACACTTTACTAAAATTTACTTTAAAATTATAGATATTAGAGCAGATACAAACACACTCACATACAAACACATACGTATGTCCATATATTTTGAATAGAGTATATATTTTTTTAGCATCCCTTAAGTAGGATCAGAGAAAAAATGAAATTTTTTAAAAATCACATCAGTACCAATGTGAATAACGATTTCCTTATGAAAAATCTTCTAAATAAGCACAAGTACTAAGTAAAGAGTGTAAAACAATTAATTGTTATTTTAATTTTTTTTAACACATTTAGTTGACTGATATACAAATTTAATTACCTTGAATACTTGAAGAGCTGAGCCGAGCCATGATGGTTGTGCAAAATATACACTTTCTGAAACTATGTATCCGGTGGCTATGGTAGAAGTGAATGACTTTGGGAAGACAAGTATAAACTGTCCAGGGTCTTGGACAACCCGACAGATTGAAACTCCATTATCCATTAGATACTGAGGGGGTACCATCATTGTATCTGATGGCAGCCAGATGGGTTTGTCCCGAGTGTGTCGTGGTAAGAGTGGGTACATTGCATTCCTAAGCTCAGTTGCTCGACTTCCAGGAATGCCATACCTAAAAATGAAGAAATAAAGATAGCTTTATTATGTCCTCAAAATAGAAGTAATTTAATCACCTCATTTTGAATTTTTTTTTTTTAAGTTTTTTTATGTGAATGAACATATTTTGTTAAATTTGGGGATTTGGGTTCCAAATCTACCGACAATGTAGCTTAATGTAACTGAAATAAACATTTTGTTTTAACTTTTTGTTGTTTCACTTTTGGTCACTTTTCCAATTGTTATCCTGCAAATAAATGGTTTAAAAAGAGGATTGCAAGTGACTACTTAAATGTAAATATTCAATTGTTTCCTATTTTACTTGATTAATAACTAATATTAATAAAGGAAACAAAATTATAAAAATGAACTGATTCTGATAAAATTTAATAACATATTTAAAAAAATAACATAGTAAAATAAATCAATCAACAAAATGCAGAGGACACGAATAGATCAGTTCAAAAGGAGAGTTTGTTGACCGTAGATATTATTCTTAGATGATTTTAGTTGGGGTTCAGTCAAGGTAGATCCATTGTACCTTGTGCTTTACATTGTAAGCCGAAACGTTGGCAGACAATCCTTTATTAAAAAAATACATTTTTAAATTTGTGTTTTTTGGATCTACCTTGACCGAACCCCAACTAAAATCATCTAAGACTAATAGATCAGTATTCAATTTTTTTAAATGAAAGTTGACATGTTGCTATCAATCACTTAAGTGCATCTTCTTTATGCAGTATCTACTCTTCAAGCTTCTTTTCTTTCCATTCTCATCAGAATTCCAGGGCTTTAACTTTTCTAGTTCCAAATGACTCGCTCCAGCAACTATGGAGGAGTAGCAGACTTCTGCAGCGCTGAGGGGCGAGGAGATGGGTTGAATGAAGAAGAAAGGACAGAGATCTATAGTTAATAGTTAAATTCCATTCAGTAAAGGCAATCTTATAATGGAATAATCATCATCTTAATTTTAATAATTAATAACTGTCAGATATTTCTTAAACTCTCATTTTTTCCAATATTTCTTTTTTAAATAATGATTTTAGTTTTGTAGTAGTTAATCACATGTTAAATTTTATACATGAAATGCAAGGGAGTTAGAATAAAAAAATCTTGTCACCTTGTCCATCAACATTACTTGAAATGTGTGTAAAATTAGAACTCAACCATTATTTAAAAATTAATCTTACCATATTTTACTTGCTCCTGTGTGGAGATATTCTATCCAAGGTAAAGCATGAGGATCTCGATACCAACAACAAGATGAAAAAAGCATTCCAACATGCAGAGTTGGTACAGTTACACCTGAAAAGTAAGTAAATTATTAACTATAAGCTTTAGTATAAGTTGTTTTTTTAATAGATTTATTATAATCTGCATTAATTAAAAATTATTAATATTAATTAATTAACAGGAATATATATCTAAAAGGTTATTTCCACCACCAATGAATATAGAAGGTATGATAGGAATATATTTTATCATTTGGTTTAGACTTTTAGAAATTTTCTGCAGATCTTCACCGATTCTACATAGGGGAAGCTAAACATATATCAGTTCAATATATACATATCTGCCTGTATGCAGTGTGTAATTTTTAAAATTTTAAAACCGTAAATTTTATTTTATTTTATTTTTCTGTGCTCTTGAATTCAGATTAAGAAAGAATTTAAGAATCTAAATTCCAGAGATGGTAAGCCACCCATTTTAACTATATAAATTGTAAACTGACTTTGGCAGTTAAGCTTCAGTTTGAAAATCTTTAACAGATTTATTTTTGGTTGAAACAAAATCAATTTTAATAATCATCAATATTTTTCTTATAATTAATGGTAAGAAGAAATGTATTAATTATTACAGATGTATAATTCATTGAGGAGCATGTTGGTATAGTAATTAAGGTACTAGATTCCTGAGCTAAAGGTCCCAGATTCAATGCACGCAGCGCATAGTAATTTTTTTCTTTCTGTGTTTCTGTTTGTAGTGACCCAGAAGATTCCTGATGTGCTCCCAGGGAACACCCAGCCCTTATTGGATACCAGTCTTTATTGAATGGCAGCCAGAATGATCACCTGACCACACGTCTCCTATAGAGAGCCCTGGGATGAGAATAAATACATACTTAACATGTATTTCCCCCCTGGGTCAATATGGCCAGTTGCAGGACTGGATTTTCTTATATAATTTATTATTCTGACATATGTTCTATAAAAAAAAAAGACTAAGGATAATAATTAAGAATGAAGTAGGAGAGTAGTGTCATTCCCCCTATCCTTCAATAGATCATTACCTATTTTTTCATTATTCTTTGAGACTTTGAATAACAAATTAACAATTTAATCTCATTTTTATCCATATTTAATAGAAAGAGAGAAATCTCTCTAGTTTATGAAGCTTATAAGTGAAGGACTGTATTTTCACTTCCAAGTATAAAAGGTACTACGTAGTTGCTTTTTCTTTAACTTTTTAAAGTAAGCACTATTTGTGCAAAATTTTGGTTTTGACATGTCAATGAAGTTTCTAATTTTAAGGTTGACTAAATTTAAATAATTATTACTTAGTGAACTGTGCATTTGAAAGGATTTGGTACCTCCGATAAAGAACTACAATTCGCTAAAAGATAAAATTTTTACTTAAGGAAAAAATATGTCATTGTTGTTCAAACAATTTCAACAATTGCTAATTCTCAAAATATAAAAGACCAAAAAATAAAAATAAACATACAACCACTACTCTTGGTTATTAATGAATCAATTTTTTTAAACGATTTCCATAAAAATTTATAAGTATAAACTTACTGCACATAATATAAGTCTGGAAGATAAATTCCAATTAGCTAGAATACACATACTGTAGTTATCTCATAATATTACTACTAAGATCACAAGAACAGGTCTAATGCCTATTTTATTATAGTATAACTTTCACTTCAAAAGGAGAGTTTGTTGACCGTAGATATTATTCTAAGATGATTTTAGTTGTGGTTCGGTCGAGGTAGATCCAAAAAAAATTAAAAAAATGTATTTTTTTAAATAAAGGATTATCTGCCAGATTCGGCTTTCATTGTAAGCCATCTTCAGGGCTGTAGAAATACAATGTCATGAGAATACAGCCCTGATGATGGCTTACAATGTAAGCCGAAACGTTGGCAGATAATCCTTTATTTAAAAAAATACATTTTTTAATTTGTGTTTTTTTGGATCTACCTCGACCGAACCCCAACTAAAATCATCTTAGTATAACTTTCACTTTTTAACCTTGGACAGCAATAAATTTCATTCAAAATATTAACAATGCTTAATCTGAAATCAGAATGATAATCAATGATTGAAAAGTTTACTACTACAACAAACATTTTTAGTGAGGAGATTGCTATAATGATTAACTTTATGTTACATTTCAAAGTTTTTGGATCTACCCTTACCCTCATGATACTTATTAACTTTTAGAATCCCGAAGGAATATAGATATTAAAATTGTTTTCATAAAAATTGATATTTTCTCCAATCCTACTAACTAGATACCAAAAATTATATACACTGAAATACATGTGAGTGCGGTCATTTAAGACTCTTAAATGACCAATATGCCAAGTTTTTCTAAATTTGGCATATTGGTTCTTTTCTTTTTTTTATACAGTTTTTAAATACAAAACTAAAAGTTAGTTAGGTTAAATTAAATTATTGGTGTTTAAATAAATAGGATTATATGAAATTTTAAGTGCATGTAATAAAAGGTTTTTTTGATTAAGCAAGTGTTATAATAATAACAGTAAATATTATAAATACTGTATTAGTTGTGGTATTTAATCCTACATTAATTTTATACAATAAATGCAAGTGAATAGAATAAAAAAATCTAACTACCTCAACCGGGACTTGAACCCAGATCTCCTGCTTTCCGGTCAAGCATACCATCCTTTACACCACTGAGGCTAGCCAGATAATTCTTTTGCACTCCCTGCACTCTACTGGGAGTTTTTTTTTTTTTTTTTTTTTTTTTTTTTTAATTTTATTCTATTGCATTTATTGCAGTAAATATTATATTTACTTGAGGTTAATGAAACAGCAAAATTGAAAAATTAGGATTGAAAACCAGAAATTTCAATTTTACAGCCTGAAAGCCTTAATTACTTGTGTTTATTAATACAATGTGGTAATATTCTTTTAAATGTAAAATGAAGGGCTGAGTTTTTTATTGAGTGAAATCAAACCAATAGTAGAAAGACCCGAAATGCCAAGAGCAAATGAAAACTTTAGTTGCAGCAGTGTAATATTTAGTTTTATGAAATGGAAAAATGGAAGTCCAGCAACAAAATGTAACAATTATGAGTGAGAGTTCACATCAGACAAAATATTATTTTATGGTTTATAAGCCGAATTGTATGTATTTCTTAAGGAAATTTAAAGAGTTGCTTTAAAATGTAAAAAGGAAAGTAATATTCAGAGAAGACTGAAAACTACCTACATTACCTAAAATGTCAAGGGTTAGTAATTTTTTTTTTTTTTTTAAGCAGGGGCATTATATTATATTCAGTTTAGAACAATGCATCTGACACACAATTGATTATTTTGATTACTGATAAAATATATATTTTATATGAATATATTTTTATATAATATGGGAAGTTCAAATACAAATTTCATCAACTACATGTTGAATAATGAGTTCATGTTTGACTTAAATAAGTCACTAAACTAATTTTTAGTTCAGAGCAATAAAACTGATTTTTTTTTTTTTCTTTAAAGTGGGAAGAAATTACAAAGTGATCCTTTAGAAAAGATACTATGGAGTTTTTCTGTACTATTTCTGATATCCCCTCATTTTACTGAAACTTATTTTAAGTGTTAAACAACAAAATTAAACAATTAAGAGTGAGGGCTAAACCTGCAACATAAATTTTAATTTTACAGTTTAAAAGCCAAAATAATTAGTTTTACATTATTGATGACACACATGATATGTAGATATAGACAAACTGCTTATTGAAATATAATCATCCCATATTCATTTCTCAAATCACTTCTTAAACAGAAAATCAGGTACCGTTTAAAATCAAAGTAAAAAATCACGTTAACAGAAATGAGCTAAAACATACAGTGTAGGTCTTAAGAGATACAAAGTTTTTACATAGAGGTAGAGAAGAAAAAGTCAGTTAGATGCCTAGGCTCTAGAGCACACCTTTAAGAGTATGGAGTGGGGACAGCTTCCTCAGCCTGCACCAAAAAGGGAGTGACTTATTTGGCGCCAACCTGCACCTTGTAGGGTTAAGGATCAGGAGAAAAAAAAAAATATGCTATGAAATTGGTGAACATAAAAATTTATAAATACAAGTTCTTAAACTAAATGAAGCCACAAAATAACGAATGGTTCAAAGTAAAATGATGGGATCTTTAACTCTGAAAATTGCTCAGCCCCGAGAAAATATTCAAATAATTGTTTAACTGGTTGTGTGCATAAAATGAATTTTAAAGCTAGCACCAACTAGAAAAAATAACTAATAAGAAAAATAGCTAAAATATATAAATACTCCTAAATTGGAAAGTCAGGCAGTAAATTAGATATATTCTCACCAATGACAGGTCCAAGAGAACGGAGAATGGATCCTGGACTATTAGTCAGGACTTTGAGATTCCAAGGATGCCGGGATGTTGCAGAAGTTTTGGTTGTAGGAAACCCATAACCCCAAGTTCCTGAATCAATTGAACCACAATGTACACAAACATGATAATTTTTAGTGGAGACATGTTTCCAGAATTCTGATTCAACTTCAGCAGGATTTGGAATACTGTCTTTGAACCAGGTGTACATTGTGTTTCGAGCTATTCTGAAGAAAGCCGACAGTGGCATGTTTTTACCCTGAAATTCAGAACAAAAAAAATCAATTCTTTCTTATTATTTTATAGTGTATTATACAAACAAACATATATGTAAATTTAAAAAGCATATTGATGCTTTAACACATATTTCTTAAGAAATTTTTACTTTTCCTCTAATCAACAGTTGAACATAGAATAATTTAATTGTGTGAAAAAACTAATTATTGCCTAACCATACCTACTACACCCTTGCTAACAGTATAAATTATTATTAAGCAGAGCATTATCTGATACAAAAATTAAAGGAGTATTAAAGAAATTACAATCATCCAGCATGTTTAAATTTTAACCATCATGCAAAATGGTGCCTATAAGTCAAGAAAGATAAATTTTGTTAACAATTTTGAATTCCCAAAAGGTTAAAATCTAATATTCAATCTTACCATCTTTTAAACTATAAAAACTATTTCACTTCTTTCTGTTAACTATATATTTTTAAAAATATTGAATTGAATCATCTCCTTATGATATGTAGTCTCATTTTAAAGGAACTTGTCCTAAATATCATATAACTAGTTCTAAACCATTAATAACCCAATATTATAAAACATTTTCTCCAAAGAATATAAGCAATTAATTAAGATAAGAAGATGCTTGACACAAGAAGCAAATAAGAATAAAGTCTACCTTAGATATACACTCAAACAAGGTATCATCATTGTCAGAGCTTTCATCACTACCATCACCGCTCCCATTATTTCCAGAATCTTCATCATCTGCAAGCCGCTTCTCGCGTTCTTTCCACTCTTCCTCAACTTCATCTAGGAGTTTTGTTCTTTCCTCTGAAAGTGTTAATTATTTATTAATAAATAACCAATAACTAGTAAAAAAAAAAAATTACATGATCATTTTATCTCAATAATTTTAATTTTAATTAATTATAGATATTAAGCAAGTGTT
>KZ807124.1:311322-333721 GCA_000696205.2 Oncopeltus fasciatus
ATATATATAAAGAATTTTGAAATTATTAGAATTAGTGTATTTACAATACATTATTTACTTAGAGGCAAATAAATAAAGCTAAAAAAATAATATAGCTTTATTTATTTGCCTTTAGTTAGTATCGATAGCAGAGGTTTGAAGCATAATGGTTTTCTTGAAATGTGGTTTCTAAAATATGATTATTTAAGACAGGGGCTTTAGCAAAGTGTGGTTGATTAAGGGTAATTTTTACTATTAATTTTTTTTTCTGGTTTCAAATACCTTGCATAAATTTGTTGACATGAAGCAGTTGTACAAAACAGTCCAAGTAGTTACTTTGAAAAATAGTGTAAAAATAAATTTAAAAAAAAGAAGTCCCGCATTGTGTAGAATAAGCAATGACTATAGATATTTGTAATAAAAGCAACTTAAAAGTCCCACATATTGTAAAGTAAACAATGACTATATAAAACTGAAATAAATACATTTTAAAAGTGCCACACAATGTAGGCATGTAGAAGAGGCAAATTGAAGGATACCATCTGCTTCCTTTATTCGCAGGAGGAAATTAGGATTACATAGAAATTTTTATTAGATTCTTTTAGACCTGTTTTGGCCTTTCCCTGAAGTTAAAAAAGCAGCTTGCCAGCAGTCCCTGAGTCAGTGTAAGTCAGCGCCAGACTCCGTGTTAGATCGTCGGGCTGGTAATAGTGGAGTGATTAAAGATAGTAATTAGAAAGTTTTTTTTAGGCCTCTTTGTAAATAAGCACATTTAATTAATTGATATATTTATTAAGTAGTAAGTAATTTACGTTAAAATGGAAAATTTTTGATAGTTAAAATTATAAGTAGATGATTTTTTGTTGGGGTTCGGTCAAGGTAGCTTCAAAAAGTGTATTTTTTTAAATTGCATTTTTTTGGATCTACCTTGACTGAACCCCAACAAAAAACATAAACTAATTTATATTCTATATTTTCTATTTATTTATTCATTAGTTAGTAAGGGCAGTAGTTTTGATTGTTAACTGTAATTAGTAGGTGTACTAAAATTAGTAGCCATAATGAAATGGCTACAATTTCTTAGTTATAAATTATTATTGACCCATAGCCCAACAATACTATAAAATATGGATGATATTAGTTGGGGTATATAATCCCACGTTAAATCAAGGAATGCAAATCATTTCTGTCAGTGCTGACCACAACAGCATATTTGCCTGGAAAGCAGGAGACCCAAGTTCGAGTCCCGGCAGAGGTAGTAAGATTTTTTCTGGCTCCCTTTGCATTTCTTTTATATAAAATAATAATTTTATTATTGTACATGTTATTTCAATGATTTTAAAATTGTATAATCATTAATAAAATGGTTATTTTAGAAAAAAAAAGAAGAAGTATATTAGGAGTGAGGATTTATCTGGAAACCAAAATTTAATAAAAAAAAGAACATATATTAACTGACACAATGATTTTAGTATCATGCTGATGGGATTTTTCAATGGAAAAATATGAGAATTGAAAATGTACATAAGACCAGGGAATATCTATTAGATAACATTCACTTTCAATAAAAGTAAAACTAAATATAAGGCTGCCTTTTCCTCAAAATATTTAATGGAATTTAATTAAAATTCAAATTTTGAATGTATTTTTTTATATTTTCTTGTGAATTTATTAAGCAATAATTTATACCTAAAAACAACAAAATATATTTAATTAGTCCACTTTCGTGATTAGAATATTTTTATGGAGATTTTAGCTTAGGAATTTGCTTTATTTGAACATTAAACAGTTCTTTGGGAAGAACGTACAAAATCTCAGTCAGGCTATGATCAATTGTCATTAAATAATTACACTATTAAGTTTAAATCCTTCTACATCATAATTTTTTTTTAAAGTCGCTGAATGCTAGTTATTTTAATTAAACAAAACTATTTTAGGTAAGACATAAATTATTTTGATTAAATTTAATCAATTTTTTTCCAACGTAATCAAAACAACTCATTTCCTAACCATGCTACAATAGTTTAATTAATTAAGAAAGATAGTACTAAAAATCAATAAATTAAATAACTAACAAAATATATAAAATGATAAACAAAAATAAATAAAACCCTAGATTAGTAATTGAGAGATAATGAATCATGCCAAAAGAAAGTTTTCAGGCTGAATAAAATAATGACATATTAGTTTCTTACCATGAGATAAAGTATCATAAGGAAGAAGATATTTGCAATAAATATCATCTAATTTTGTTAACCGATCTTGTGCGGTTTTAGGAATTCTCATAGCATCAGCAACCCTGGCCCATCGCTTCTTTTCAATAACTTCTTTCAATCCACCATGCTGCTGAACAGTTTGGTAAAGACGAGGGAGATCAACTTCCATGCTCCCAATCTAAAAATAAATAAATATTCATCAGTAAACAATAATTAAGAGTGAACTCATTTCACTATATGAGTAAATTGTTCAAGACTCAAGTATAGGATTAAACTGTGAAGTATATTTTTGTTAGAATCAAGGATTTTAAGGACACTAAAATAACTATACATAGCTTCAAACTTTAAACTTTGAAACATGCATTTTAAAAAGTGCATTATTAAGCCAATTAAAACTGCCTTACTAGCAGTAAGGGCCAGACACAGAGAAAATTTCAACAATATTAAACAACTCTTAAAAATGGTTCATTAGAGCTGAAAATGTTTGAGTGATAAAATTATAATCACTTATTAATTGAAGCGAAGACACATTTTATTATATCATACTAACTAAGAAATCAACAATCTGCATAACTAATAAGAAAATGCTTTTAGTTCAGAGTTAGGGCAATGTAAAATAAATGCCTTAGGTGTTGGGACAATGGAATAAATATGCCCTAAGCCTTCCAGCAGCCATATGTGTGCCTCCAAGGTATCAAATTCAATTCGAACACTGTTCAACACTAGTACGTAATGAACTTAATATTTTTCCTGTTATCTTAACTTCCTCCTCTCTGACAGTCTTTCCTGAATCCTAGGTGGCATCATTTCAGCTGACAGATGTGAATCAGCAACTGCTTTTTCTCTACAGTTCTTATAAAATAAAAAAAATTCTTACCAAAGGTAACTGAATAAGACTGATGCTCTGTGTAGTTAGGTACTTCTTGATAGCACAAAGCTCTTTAACATTAGGTCCCCATCTATCCATTAGCTTATGAACATACTGGTTATAGGCTGTAAATCTCATATCATCACTCACTTTACATTCAGGCTGAAAATAAATAAATAAATAATTAAATAATTTAGTTTAAGGTGCATATAAAAAATCAAATATTAAATAACATAAATCAAATCAATGTTAAGGCAAGCAATATATTGTTGATGAATTTATCAGCTTTAAAATAAAGTGTTTGATAAAATTTTAATTAAATAATATTTTATAAATATTGTTTTGTTTAATTCAGAATTAACTGGTTGACCGTCGAGCTTTATGAGGAGAGGTCAGTCAAGAATTCAGTCTTGGAAGCTGAAGAATGAAAAACTGATTAGTAAACAAAAGTTTTTCTTATTTACTTTTACTAACGTTTCTGCCTTCATCAGGGCTGAGTATTAAAAGAAAAAGTACAAAAAAAATATAGAAACATATCTATATGTCATAATACAACAAGGGGGGGGGGTCCAGGTAAGAATCGGTATATTTCAAAGGGATAGGCAGCTTGCTTTTAAAGGATTAAGTGGCCTGAGTTTCGTGGAAATATCAATTATGGGGAAAATGTAGGGTCCGGCCGGTGTGGAATACGGAAATGTTATGAGGTTGTATTATGCTGATTTTTGTTTTAAAATAAGAAAACAATATTACTTAAAACAACAAACATATTACTCTATGTGGAAGAAATATAGTCTTTGTCAGTTTTGTCATTGATGGGGTATCATTCTAAATGTAAATGAACGGACTCAGCTAAAAATTCTTTCTCAAGGTTAGGTTCAGTCGAATGTATGTTTGTCAGTAGTAGATTGTTTTTAAAAAGAGCTATGAAAGAGAGGCAAAAAAAAAAAACTTATTTAGTTACAAATCAGTTTTTATTTCTTCAGATCCCAAAACCTCATCTCTCTCGAACTTACTATTAAGATATCACTTAAAACACATTCTAGTGTTTTACGTTGGTGTACAAATGAGTTTGTTAGTGATTCTGCTACAGTAGAGGCAATGCACTTCCATAACTTCACTTGTGCACCATTATAACCCCTTCTCCATTCTCATTCCTCTTACGATAAAAAAACCCTCTTCTAGCTACAACCTCCATACTATGCACAGACCTTATTGTATTGACCTTTGCTAAAGTCTTATCATACTAAAGTGACCTGTTACTTTCTTATTTTAAATTTTATTGTTTTATGAGGTGGTTTAAACTATTGAAATTTTCCTGACATCAGTTGTCAAACTTCGCTTTTCGAAATTAATGATTTATGGTTCAAGAAATTACACGATTTGCAGATTTCCATATAGCAGTGAAGCAAAAAATCTCGAACTTGATGAGATCCGTTCTCTTTGGTGGAATTTACAGTGAGATGATCTTTGAATGCTGTTTTTAGAAACCAAAGAAACAGCTTATGATCCAAGGAATGCCAAAAATTATGTTAAGTGAATCTCCAATTCTCATTCTTACTTGTTCCGCCGTTTATTTGCACCAGTTTGCCTTACAGTCCATAATATTTTTTGTTTCATTTGTACTTTTAGTAAATGCCCCCACAGTCACATTATCTCATATCCATGAACCAAGAATAAATTGTCATATCCTGATTTTTATCAGAATAGAACATACATAATACTTATTTACTCATATTTTAATGCATCCTTACCCAGGCAACTTTACCCTCTGAAACAAAGAAGTATCCCTTCTCTTTCACACAGATTTCCACTATTTAAGAACATGTTATTTAAAGATGAATATTATAGATTTCTAAATAAGTGAGTTAAGCCAAAATTGGAAACGATAAAAATAAAAAATTGATTAACCTGCACTTAATTACATACATAAAAATAAATAATTAAAAGGTTTAGGTAGGTCCTACATTTTCACAATAGAGAAACTAAATTTGATATTTGACATTCATCATAAATAACTTTGAATTCATTAAAGGTAGGAATTAATGAAAGAAGAGGGAGCTCAGCAGGAGAAGAACAAACAGAGCAATTAATATATTATTATTTTTTATATATTATTATTATTATTATTATTATTATTATTATTAGTTATGATGAAAATATAATTTTCTTACATACAATTAGTAATATTTTATTTTAAAAACTCTATTACACGAGAAATTCTTCTTAAACTTTACAAATTTTCCAGGTTTCATTAAATATAGAGATAAGAGTAAATTACTAATTTGATCTTTCATGATAATCAGAGAGGGCAATCAGATTAAAAGGTAAGATCATAATCAGGTTCACTTCCTTGCAGACTTTTCGGGAGCAAAGTGCTCAATATTTGAAGTAACATTCTTAAATATAAGTGTCTGACAAAAAGATTACAGAACATAAATATTAGAAAATTACGTTTTTGACTTATCCTATAAACTTTATCAAACACTAATTATAACAAGTATTTTATGATTAAAATTTTGACCTTTTTCTAAATTCTCACGGGATCTTTAACTCTGAAAATTGCTCAGCCCCGAGAAAATATTCAAATAATTGTTTAACTGGTTGTGTGCATAAAATGAATTTTAAAGNATTTTTTTTTTTTTTTTTTTTTTACAAAATATACAAAATAAATATTGTAAAATTAGATTTTACACCAATTATGTCTACAATTGTACTAATTTTAATAATAATAATAAAGATATTGATCATTTTTTAATTTGGCGTCTCTTTTAACCACACCTCACATTTCAATCATTAACAAACTCATCCAATGATGAGCAAAAATAAGCTTAAGTACCAAATTTGGTTTTTTTAACCAAAGAATATGAATACTGAGCAAATACATATTATGAGCAAATAAAAACACAATTTTTTAGCTTAAGCAAGATCAGAAAGGATCAGTAAAATGTATTGTCATAAGTCAGTCACGGTACTAATATAAACTGCATTTGATTCTCATGGAATATCTGTCATTATAACAGTTAACAGAGGATTTAATGAGGGTTAATTTCAAATGAATATTTTTCAATATTCAATGTAGAAAAAATGCACATAACTCAGTAAATAAGAATGTAGGAGCTGTAACACTGGGTTAAACAATTTAATTTTTCCATTATTTACTCTTTTAACAAAGACGAAAAATAAATACCTTCATTGTCTAAGAAAATAACAATTTTTTAAAAAAAAGACAAATGACATGATATTCAAATATTCATAAGAATCAAGTCACAAATTTAAAATTTACTTTCAGATCATAACTTGTTAAAAAACAAGGAAAATGTGTCAGAATGTATACATTATCAAGTTGTTTTATTCTAAAATTTTAAATATATTTTTAAATTAAGCACCATGAAACAATTTTAATAGATAGTACATACCTTGAAGCTTGAAGGGGGGACAATCCTACAAATTCCAAATGACTGAGCAAGAGGAGTAAGTTGTTCAATGTATTCAAGAGGGTCCTGGAACTCTTTTTCTGTAGGATAAAATGTAGGAGCTTCAACAAGAGTTGCAGGAATATCTGAAGATGGGAACTCGGTACCCTTCCATTCAATGGCTGTTGGTGGAGTACTTGGGATTATAGTTTCAGTTGGAGTTTTGTTTTCCACAGATTGCTTTTGTATTTTAGTAGAGCTAAAATTAAAGAAAAAAATACAATATTGAATAAAACAATACAGCTTTAATAAAAAATAAATAAATAAGGAAAATAATGTAAGGGTTTTAGGACTTAAACCTCTGAAATTTTGAAATGGTAAACCCACTAAATCAATTTTAAGAGAAAAAAATTGCTATAATATACATAAGCTGGAAAAATTAGTCATGGTTTTGGCTAGGAATTGGAAAAATAAAATACTTCAATGTCTCATCTAACGTTGTAAGTCATCAGGGTGATAATGATGTAGGGAGAGATCTCAGAGGGAGGTTTATGGTCACATCTCAGAATGCAGAACTAAACTGCCAACCAACCATGTCAAAGGGTCTATGAGACCAAATTTGCTATTTAAGCTTCTTTTTTGCAAACTGTTGGATAAGTTTATAAACAGCTAAAAGTGTAAGAGGGGGTTTAGAGGGAGATTAAATTGAAAAATTAGTTTCAATTAGAAAATTTAGAGAGCATAAATTGTGTACAATGTAATTTTATAACATTTTTATTCTGTAACATATTTACAAAATAGTGCAAGATAAGAAAAATATTTAAGAATGCAATTTAGTGCTGATGGGTCCCATTATTTTTAAAATGTAGAAACCAAAATGGGTCTTGGCTTTTTCCAAAAAAACCACTCCATGAATTAATAAATATTAATTTTATTTATGGTTTTCAATCCCACATAAATTTAAATCAAATAATGCAAGGGAATAGAATAAGAAATCTAACTGTCCCAGCCAGGGCTCAAACCTGGATCTCCTGCTAACTGGGCAAGCTTGCTATCTTATTAAGCTTACGTTATCTTATTACGTTATCTGGCTCTCCCGGTAGCTTAATAGGATAACGAGCTTGCCCGGTTGGCAGGAGATCCAGGTTCGAGTCCTGGTTGGGACAGTTAGATTTTTTATTCTATTCCCTTGCATTAATTGATTCCATGAATTAATTTTTGTTTGAAATCAGTTCAAGAGGGGGTTTAAGATAATGTCAAAATTTATAATGAGATATTTCTGTTCTTTTTGAGTTATGAAAAATGCTTATTTAACATAATAGGTGTATGATCTAATATTGTACACCTATTATGTTAAATAAACATTTTATCAATAAATATACCATTTTTATTAAAAACCTTTATTAAGGAAGATATTTATAAAAGTAACTAAGATGACTTCCCCACAACCAGTTTAAATCCAAGCTTAGCAGACCACTTATCTTTAATGGTCACACATTCTCCAGCTTATTATTATGTCCACTTTTAATGACACTTGAAAAATCTGCTACATGATGGAGTTTTATAATTTAAACGGGCAAAAAAGGTCTCCAAGTCAAATTATACATCCATTTAAAAAATTTAAACATTATTAAGACGAAAAACTCTTAATAGTCTGTGGCAAATTTTTGCAATTTGAAAACAAATAAGGACAAAATATTGCTCAAAGATATTATTTTAAACAAATCTACTATTTATTGAGGGGGCCTTTTTTGCCTAAAACCTTCTCCATTTCAAACTTCCGAGAAAATCAAGCTGTATATGTTGAAACAATGGTGGCATTGTGGCAATTTTTGAAGAATTTGTCATTTTCTATGCCAATTCTATATAAGAGAAACCAAAAATGTGAGACGTTTGAAATTTATCCTCACATAACACAGGGAATTCTCTCCTCTGAACCCACAAAAAAAAGACAATTCTAATACACTATTTGAATTCTTTTTTGTGCAAATCACTGAGTTAAATAATATAATCAAAATTAAAGTTTAAAAAAATTAGAAGATTGTTAAAATCTTCATTATAATTATGCGAGTATTTGTTTAATATGACAGATGTAAAGTGTAATATATTTATGTTCTGAAAACATGATAAGTAAATATTAAAGGAGGTAATTCTCATTAAAGGGAATGTAATTCTCAGCTGACTACCTCTAAATATCGCCCAATCTGCAGTTTTAGAAAGATTTCCCATTCCCTTTATTATTGTTAGTAGCTAGTAAGATCAAATTTTCCACTCATCAATATTTATTTTAGGCATTGTACTTTGTACATTATCTTAGTTCAGAGAGCTTTTTCTTAGGACAAACTTTTTTGCAGTCCAGGTTCAACTTTATTTAAAATAATTTTCTTTTAATCTCTCTTTTACAACTCTCATTTTCTTTTCAGCCCTGAAGAAGCCATCACATGATGTGCATAAGCTCGGAAATATTAACAAATTGACACGGTCCAACCCGGAAGAAGAAACGGTAAATAATTTTCTTTTTGGATCCATATGTTTAGACATTAATTTTGCCTTACATTTGAGAGTTCATGTTTCTTTATTTATGCAAGCCATATAAGAGCACAATAAGCAATGTATTGAAAAGAATTTAATGAAAATTAGTGTTCAGTAAAATGGCCGAAAGAAATAAAAGAAACATAGTTCAAAGAGAATTATTTGCACGTCATATTAATATGGTTTGTAGGTAGTCAAGGCCAAATTCTGATAGAGCTAGATAGAAGAGGAAGGCTCTGAGGAAAGATTGTAGAACTCCTCAAGAAAATGGAATCTGGGGAAAAAATTGGCAAATGTCAGAAAATCCACAATTTTTGACAATAAAAATTTAACATTTCACTTATAAAAAAAAAAAAGGAAGGACATTAAGAAAAACCATGAAAAGACCATTAAAAAATGAGGTGGTGAATGCAGTTTGTACTTGGTATTTACGAACTAAAGGCCAACAAATATCAGGGCCATTAAAATCAGGATGATAATTGTGATAAAGCAATCCCATATTTCATTATTTATTTGAATCTCACCCCAGCCGGGGACCAAACCCGGGCCCCCACTATCCAGGCAGGTGCGTTAACTGGCTGAGGTAGAGATTTTTTTGTTTTAGCTCCCTTTACGATTCAAATAAATCAGGGCCATTATTTTATGAAAAAGCCAGAATGCTTAATACAAATAAATTAAAAATGAAAATGTAGTAATTATCGGCACACAAATTCCTGACCCATCTGTATGTGAAGTTGAAGACATGGCATAATGAATGATAACAAGATAACAAATTATGATGGACAACAAAATTATAAAAACGAATGTGTTTTCTACTAAAAATAAATGAGAAGAAATAAAAGGTGAAAAAGAAAAAACTGATAAACCTGGCTTATTTAATGCTTTGAATTGAGTATTCCTTTGGATGGAAAACCAGAAGGATTGAGACAGATTTGAAATGTTTCACTTGAAATGAATTTGTAACTTTGCTGGTACTGATATGACGCAAGGAAGTGATATTCACTTTCAAATGGACGTCTTTTTAAAGTGTATCTGTCGGAAATTCAGAAGACATACGTACCTTTCACAACCAATCCTCTTGTCCATGTGCTTCAGCTGAATGCAGGAATTGTGCAAAGCAGGTCACGTCACTATGCACGAATGTGCCCAGATAAAAAATATAATTGGAGAAGAGCAAAGGAGTTCGGTGTGTAGAGTTGGAAGATGACTCCTCTGGCTAAGATTACCAGGAACTATGCAGGTGAGGTCAGTAAGTCTAGAATTTCATTGCTACAATTAATGTTGAGTTGAATGGGAGATTCTGTCATAAGGAATTCGATTCCAGTGCCCATGTCAGTAGTGTCAGTCACTCTCTAAAAAAAAAATCAAAGTTTCCAGACAGAAACTTGGTCCTTCTGCGGAATAGATTTCTATAGCAAAAACCCCTTAAAGGTCATTGGATGAACCAAGATTCAGATCATGCTTGGCAGAGCCATAGGAAGAGTGTGTTACTTGGGGAAGATGTTCCTCTGCTCGGCCTTCCCTGGTGCTCAGTGTTCAATTTACATTTGCCTAGACAAATTACTGTGCAAAAAATAGGTAATGGCGTGCAGGGTGGCAAGAAATAAAACCCTGACCTATCCAAAGTGGCAAAAGATTTTATCTCAGAGTATAGTCACACATGGCCATCCTGTGAGAGGTTCTCAAACGGCCCTGGATTGCAGGCTTTAGAGCTAAGCTAGGTAAGTGTTAATTCTTACTGAAATAAGTTGAGTACCTGAGACATTGGATTGATGAGCACAAAATACATCTGTCCAAAAAGAAATTGGATGCAATTAAAGGAGTCAAGGGAGTTCCTGGAATTTGTCATTATGTAGCCCTTTGAGTGCCCTAACTGGAATAAAGACAAGATGGAAGTGGACGTCCATGGAGAGATATGCATTTGGAATGGTGAAAAGCTTGTTGTCCACTGAAGACACTGTTGTCCTCTATGATCTAGAGAAACTTGTTATTGTGGTGTGTGATGCATCAGAGCAAGGGGTCAACCCTGTTTTGATGCAAAAAATGGAAATAAGAATGGAGAGGCGTTACGTTGCCTTAAGAACATTGACTTTTGCAGAAAAGAGACATGCAATGGGCTATTATCTTAATGGAATATGATAATTCAATCAAGTATTGTGAAGGATCGAGCAATAGGTTACCCATTTTTTGTCAAGATTTCCCAACACGAAGGCAACTGGGGAAGATGAAAAATGGACATTCAAGAGATCAAAATCTTGCAGATGGAGAAAACTTCATTTATTTCATCAACTGTAGATGAGATATCCAAAGGCCCTGTCTGTAAGGTGTTGGTTGATTACTTGTAGTAGCGATTGGCCAAAAAATCTAGAAAGTTCATTCTTGTTTTGAAGATATTCTGTAACCAAACAGACAAATTTACCCTAAATTGCTCTTGGAAGGGTGCTGATTTCCAAAGCCCTCAGAAGCTCCATCCTCAAGCAGTGGCATGAGGATCATCCTGAGATTGCAGCCATAAGGTCTCAGCCCCGCTATTATGTCTGGTGGGTGGGCCGGGAAAAACATCCTTTAAGTGAGTGGTGCCCCGTATCACCCCAAGATAATCGGCCTTCAAGGAGGGGCTGATCAAGACGTTCAATGGCAGGAGTGGTTAATGGCAAGCCTTTATCTCCTTGTGTTGTTGCTAAGTCCATTATAATTATGTAACTTTGTAAATCAACCAGTCTTGTTTTGTTTACAGCTACAAACTCATGTCTATTAATTTAATTTTACTCCAGCCTGCAAAAAAAAAAAAAAAAAAAAAAAAAAAAATTAAATAAAGGCTTCTTACCTTCTGGATGCTCTAGGCGAGTCAGGGTTTTTGAGAATTTGCTGGTTAATTTGGGTACTCTGACTGGTCTGAGAAAATTGTCCTGATACACTACTTGGCTTCTCTTGAGTTTCTACATCCTCATCATTCATGTCAGATTCTCTCAAAGTGGGCTGGACTGTACCAACTGGGGCATGACCTAGGCCAGACCATAGCGGACGAACTTTTTGTTCAGGCTTTTGATGAGAATTCTGTCCTGAATTCAGAAATGTTCTGGGGAAAAAAAAGTAACAGGTAAATGAAATTTTGTAATATAATTTATTTTTGGTGCTTTAATAAAGCTTATTTTTCTGTAAATATGTTAAATTAATAAAACCTTTAGCACAAATTGCTCTTTAATATTGCATATTATAAGTTCCATTCTAATTAATAATTAAAACTACCATAGGCAAAAATGTACTAAAAGTTATTTTGACCAACATTATTCAATCTGAATACAAAAGCTATATATATAAAACAAAATTACAGACCTTGTAAAAAGCTGTCTGGACTAGCCTCTTACCTCTGTCAGTCAAAAGTGATGGATTTCCAAATTATATGTTGAACTCCATATTTAAATAAAAACACTTTATAGAATTGCTTTTTACAACATGTCTTATCCATTATAGTATTTTTGCTTTCAGTCTAACTGACTGCTTTGTCCCAAGTAGTAGTTCTTCTTCTACCCTCATAATCCTTAGACTCTGTCCCGTTTGGGGCCAGTTATTGTTTATTAAAGGACTTTGAAGCACTAATCTTGCAATTTTTCTCCTCGGGGTTTCTGTTATGGCCCATGTTTTACAGCCATGCAATATTCTGGCTTTATGATTATATTATTTACCATAAGCACTTTGGAGAACTTTCTTGAATTTAGAACACGGACAAATGAGGTTTGTTTGCATTGGGGATTCTTTGCTCAATCTTAGTTGGCCATTAATACAGGTTAACATAGACATGGGAAATTTTAAGTGATACACTTCTGGAAAGGCTATTTTTTCTACATTAATTCGTTCTTTTATAAGTGTATATTCACGGCTTAGTATCAAGCATTTAATTTGATCTACATTGACTAGTAAGTTGATGGGTTTTGCTCCTGTTATCAAGGTACTAGCTAGCTCTTGGATGTCTTCTTTCTTGCTACCTGCATCATCTGAGTATGCTAGATATTTATGGGTTCTACCAACATGTACTCCTTTTTTGCATTAAGGCAGCCTCTTATTATTTTTAAAAGGCAAAATCGAGTGGCATGGGCAAGATGCAGTCTCATTGTCATAATCCTCATTCAACATAGAATTCTTCAGTGATATACCCCTGTATCAGGGATATATGTTATTGTGATTTAAATAGACAGTAAATTTAAAATTTGTATTTAGAAATAAATGGTAAAATCTTGTTCCAAAATTAATATGCTAAATATGATAATTTTATCTATTTGATATATTGTAACTTTAGTGAAAAACCGTTCAGATAAATCAATGAAGTATTATATTAAAATGTAAGTGTTGATGGCGGGACATTCTCAATGAAAACTAACAGTTTACTTAATTAAATAAATTTATTATGTATTTAAATACTCATATATAGGGGAACACTTAATTACGAGGCTATACCATTTTTAAAGTGAGAGTGTGAGAGTGGCAAAATGAAAATATTGTGATATTTCATCTTCTTTACAGGCGTTCTCTGCTCCTGATTATTTCAGTTTTATGATAGAGGAGAACACTATATAATAACATGATGATGGGACACAGCACCATCTAAGATTGATTCTCAATATTGGAGGATATGATACACTTATATTTTTTTTTTTAAAAACATACTTTATTTTATTTTGCTGATTTGTAAAAAATTTTTTATTTATTTCATAAATTTATGTGTCACATATTATTCCTTGTGAATTTAAAAAGTGATTCAGTAGCATCATTAATTGTCATGTTAAGAGATATTTGATTTCCTTAATTTTATATTACTTTATGTCTACCATAAAAAAACTCTGAAACCACATCTTGATAAACCCTATATAATTTAATAACTTATTTGTTAAGAAGAAAAAATAAAATTTTTTTGTGTACTTTTTTAAATTATTTTTATTTATGACTAGAGGATTATCAGAAATTCGGTTTTGGTAGTTGAAGAATTAAAGACTAAAGTTTTTGTTTTTTAGCCAACCAGGCCTGAATTTCACAAAATTCCATCTAACATTTCCTTGCATCTCAATCTCTTAGCACAAAAACTATCCTTATAAATCAAAACGTCACCTGTAAATGAAATGACACTTTACCCCTTTATTGCCATATCTATGTAAAATAAATAAGTAATTACTGACTGTTATTCTTCTTTTTATGGGGTTCTTTGTTTGTCCTATAAATGCAGCGCCACAATTTTGAGTGGCACAGGGGATTTTGTAAATAATGATACATCTGTCAGCAAGGGGATTGGGGTCCATCTGTTTAGTGTATAAGTTTTGTAGTTTAATGTTGGAGAAGCCTATGCATAGTTTTGGGAAGGAAATTAATACTTTGCATAAAAGTATTAATTAGAGATTTATTGATTTTTTTTTTTGGATAGGGTGGGAATATAGGTTAGGGTACGGAATATTAAAGTGCCACTAGGTAGAATTGGAGTGGAGGGAGGAGTGAAAGGAGAATCATAAAATTTATTGATGAGTCTGTGTATTATGTGTCATGGAAAGCCATTATTTTTAAGAATGTCTGTTATGCGTTTAATGTCTTTATCATGGAATATCTGGTTGGAGAGGTTAGGGATTCTACAAATATGTATTTTGCAACAATTATTTTTTTACGATAAGGGTTAGATTGTGATATTAGCTATGTCAAGGGTGAGGTAACTTCCCATGGCCAGTCCAGATATCTGTATGTAGAATTTGTTTTGGAAGAGTTTGTAACCGGAATTAATTGTAACACAGTTAGAGAGCCTATAGGTAAGAATCTTGTGGTAAAAATGTGTGTGGTTCAATTATGTGCTAGTTGTTTTTAACTATGGTTAGAGCTTCGTTAATGGGGATGTTACTGAAGAGGCTGGTGACGTCTAGGCCTGTAATGATAAAATTGTTCGGACTTCTGTGAAATTTGATTAAATGTTTTAAGGAAAGGGAATTTTTTATCTAAGAGTTATTATGACTGAGTGCTTGTAGGGAAGGGAGTAGGAATATACTGAGTTTAAAGGAGTGGGAATTGGCTAAAATAATAACTTTTTTGGTTACAAGTTAGTTTTAATTCTTCAACTAATAAGACCGAATTCCTGATAAACCTCTCTTCATAAAACTTGATGGTCAACAAATTTACCTTCAAACTGAATGCTTTTGTTAAGAGGGGTTTTAAGTGCTTAAAAATACTCGAATGATTCTTGTGCAGTATGAGATGAGCGGAGTCAGTTCTTTCAATACAGTCAATTTCTTTCTATGCTTATGCTTCTAGTGACTCAATGGAATCTGGTGTGCTCCTGGGAACACTTAGCCCTTATTAGGTAAAATTTTCATTTGATGAAAATAAATCAAGTAACCATAACAGTATGCTGACCATTCCTCTAGTGTATCATACGTCAAGAATAAATACATCTGTTCGATTCTAGACTTATATGGCCTATAAGGAAACTTACTTTTATTTATTATAATTTTTTTTTTTTTTTACTTTTTAATCCTCTACAATTAATAACACATTTTACTGCATTAACAATCCTGCATTAATTCTGAACTTCACTTGTGAGCTTCTTAAATCCATTAAATTTTCATATTTTTAAGACTCTTTTTTTCCTGTTAGAATCTTAACTCTATAATTCTATGTTTTGTATATACAATTAGTTACATCTTTTTTTCTGTAAAAATATCATTTTCCCTAATGACCTACATCTTCTCTTCAATCCTCTCTAAAAACATTCAGTTTTCTTAACAAATAAAATCTTAGTTAAGAAACATCCTACAGCCAGGTTCTAAATGAGGTGAGGAGAAAGTATGCATAATCAGGATTGATAATATGGTCCTGAGTAAGAAATACTCAGAAAGAAAGTAAATGATAAACTTGGCCTACTTATGTTAATAAAACGATTTACTTAGAGAGTAGATTTCAAATTTAACACTTGTTAATATTAGTTCTTACAAGCAGATTACTGATAGATTCTTCTTCAAAATAGCTTTAATTTGTAAGCGAATTTCAATAATAATAAGAATTATTTTTCATTGCTAAATCAGTCATTTATTAAAAAAGTCTAATTCATTTTAAAAAATATTGAAATTACCTTGAGTTTGAAGTTGAAGCAGAAGAAAATGTGCTGTTTGGTTTGGTAACTAGCTTGGCACGCATAATAACCCTTTGATCAGGGCCCTCTTTGTCCAGCTTCACAGCAACACCTTGAGGAAGCCCACTCTGCAGTTGCTCATCAGGAAGAGGAATGTAAAATAAGTGACCTTCATTTTCATCCGTTGGTCGCTCTGTCTGAGTAGAGCATTCTAAGCCCCCAGCTTCATTTTCATTTAAATTAACTTGCACAGCTATAGATGAGCTAGAAATATGTTTCCCGTCTTCATGGTCCCCACTTTTCCCTCTTCCTCTTCGAAAAGGCTTGTTTACTAAAGATGGAGGATCAGGTTTAAATGCATAAATACTTGATTCATTTTCAGCAGAAAAGGCAGCAGGACTAGAAATAGATAACCTTTTTGAAGCAGAACCAGTACGTTTTTTATGAAAAATCTTTCTTTCAGGAACTTCTGAAGATACAGAGGCATCATCTCGGTGAGTTAATGACGATACATCTGAAACAGATTCCCTTGGAGAATTTGACATTCTCTCAAATCGAAAGTCATACTCACACATTTCTTCTTCGGTCATTGACTTAATACTTTTAGGACGATCATGGCCTGAAGATCTTCGAACCTTAGGGGGGACCATTTTATTATCAGGAGTTTTTGACAGAAGTTTTTCTTTGTATTCTTCTACTTTACAGGTTGAGATAGTTTCAGCAACATATTTTCCACCTTTGTCTAGTTCTTTTAATTGAACCGGCGGTTCTACTACACCATGATCAATTTTCTCGTCCTTGGGAACTAATTCACTAACTCCAATACTATTTTGCATACTAGATTCACTAGTGCGATAACTACATTCACACTGATGGTTTTCAAAAATACCACAATCTCTTTTATGCTCAATACCAGAACTAGTGCTGTCGTTCAACCATCTATTTATTTCTTCAGTAGACATATTCACTTTTTTTTTAGATAGAGAACTTAAATCAGGTGGCTCCTGGACTAGAATATCTCTAGCTGGAGGATGTGAACAAGGTGAGTTAGCAGGAGGGGAAGAAGGGACTACTTTTTTTTCAGTGGCCCCACAAAGAATGATGGGCTTTGCTGCAGGAATATTATCAAGCCTTTTTTCTTGAGGAAAACTTACAGGTTTCATAGGAGGCTTTTTGCTAACAGTAATAGGAGAATTTTTTCTCAGTGTATGTTCAACTGCTAAAGGGAGGTTAAGATGTTTTCCTTCTGGATTTTGTTTTACAGTAGGTTCCGGAATAGATGCTTGATTTAAAGGTTCTATTTTTACAGTATCTTTTAATCCATCTTTTTTCATATCCTTCTTAAAGGCTCTAATACTTTCAAAAGCTGGAAGAACTGGAGGTGGTTTATGGTCAAGATAGCTATTAATAAATTCTGAACTTCTCTTTTCATACTGCAACTGAGTGAGCGATTTTACAGGTGGCTCTTGTTTCTTATAATCCAACTTGATATCCTCATTTCTCCTAACTGGACTTTCATAACCAGAAAAATTTACTTTATGTGCAGGGGATAAATGCTTTTTGGAATCAGGTGACATACTTCGCTGACTTTGATTAGCAAGCCTAGATTTAAATGGAGAAAGACTTTGAGCTGTCTTACTTGATTCTCCCGATTTATGATCAGAATCTTTTGTTTTTTCATTGAATGAACTGCTTAAATTAGGAAATTTTGGCTTTTGCCTCATGAATGGTTCCACTGAATGTGGTACAGGACTAAGATGACCAGGCTTTGGAATTTTAACATTTTTAAATGCTTGTCGCCAAGTATCTCCGATAGAAGGTTTGCTCATACCTTTTTCTCTACTATCTGGAGGTCTTTCTACTTTCTCGGACTCGCAATTTCCAGAATGAACAGCAATGTTACTGACTGAGCTAAAATGATCTTTAGGGGAAAATTCATTTCCACTTGGTGGCAAAAAGGATTTTTCTGAAACTCTCTCCAAGTTTTTAGTAGATTTCTTAGATGATTTCAGAATATCTCCAGACATTTCACCAAGGGTCTGAGATATATCACTGAGAACAACCTTGCATTCAACAATGCTACTACTTCCACTACCAACAGTATCACAACTATCTCGCCCACCATGAGACTTACGCCTAATAAGAGCTGCTGGTTTAAAGTCATCATTTTGTTTCATTAGAAACATGTCAACATTATCATCATCTTCATCTTTATGAGTGATAAATTGAGCTCTAGCAGTCAAAGACGGTTTTCTCCCAGCTTTTGGTTTTGGTTCTTTCTCAACTTCAGAAGTAGAAGAAATAAAATCTAGACTAAATTTTTCTTTTGAATCATATTTTCTACCTCGTTCTCTTTCAGAACTAATAAAAGATAACCTAGTTTGTCTTTTTGAAGGAAGATTATCTCTAACAGAACAACCCTCAGACCCAAGTTTAAATTCTTTTCCTTTTTTTAAATCATTTTCCTTATGTTTCGTATGTACATTTTTTGAGTCTCCAGGCATATTTTTATTTTGGCCTATTTTTGTATTTTTCGTTTCGTCCGGGATTGGAGTACCAGTAGAATTTTTTTGCTTTTTTGGTGTGCTATCTGGAGTTTTTTTCACATGAGACATACTATCCTCATTTTTTTGTTTTGAGGCTTCTGAGCTACTCAAGTTTTCAGCACGACTGCTCAATTCATTTTTTTTATGCTGTATATTTTTGGAAATTTTATTACAAGCAGTATCTGTTGGATATTTGGATATATTAGAGTGTTTATCCTTTATTGCATCCAAGTTAGACATTGTAGTATGAGAAAGAACTTTAGATTGTTCACTTTTTTCCAAATAAGAAAAAGGCTTCACAGCTTTATGAAGTGCTGAGCTTCCTTGAGACATAGCATCTAATGAGCTTTTATTGTTACTCTCAATCAAACTTTTTTTACTTTTACGGGATGAAAATTCCTTAGTGTTTGTTTGCAGTTCATTACTAGAGAGTTTTTCACTGGTTGGGTTCTTCTTTGTTCCTTTTTCCGATAAATTGCTTAAGCCTCTCGTATCTTTAAATTCATTTGCAATAAGAACACTTTCCTTTTTAATATCTTCTATTTCAAGAGCTTTTTTTGATACGTGGGCTAAATGATCAGTTTCGTTTTGAGAATCAGCACTTTCCAACTTAATAGAATTTATTCTTCTGGTTTTTTGCTGGTCATCTAAAGTAGAAAGATTTTCTAGAGAAGACTCATTGTCTTCTTTTTCTTTTTTTATATTGACTTCACATACTATTTTTTCATTGGCTAAAGCATCTTTTGGATTCTCTAAATTTGGATTTGATTTACCCTTTAGTAAATTAACCTGGTCATCAAAATGTTCTGGTAACTTATACACATCAGAACTTAATTTAGTTCTTATTTCTGATAAATTCTCTTTCTTGATAGGTTGGTTCAATTCTTTATTACTTGACTTTGATAAGATTTCTTTGGTGAATTTAGGGACATCTTTAAATTCTTTCACATCTTGAGATTTACGGGGAATTTTAACAACATTATTTATATTTAAAGTATTATCAGAAGTCATATCAATTTTTAAACTAGAGAAATCCGATTTTCTTTGCTTTTTAACAGATTCATCATTTCCTACATCAACATCATGCTCAATACTACAAAGATTTTTCTTTGGTTTTTTACCTTTTCTGTTTCTAGATTTTGATTCTATATTTTGGCTATCCTTATTAGAAAAATCTTCAGAGTATTTATTACAAATATTTTCAATAGAAATTTTGTTACATACACCTGCATCACCTGCCTCTTTGCTTTCTAATATTATCTTTTTTACTCTTTTGTTGGAAACCTCCTTAACAGGCTTCCCTGTTGTTTCAGAAATCAAAGATACTTGTTCTTCAAGGCACAATTTAGGTTCTAATTCCTCACACTTTTTTGTTTTTAAATGGACATTGGATTTTTCCCCTTTAGTGTCAATACTATCAAGGACTTCAGAAACTGGTGAAGACTCTTTTTCAAGCACAGCTCTTTTATGTTTTCGTCCTAAGAAAGTTTTTTCTTTTTCATGTGTATTGTCATTTTCTTCATCAACATCTTCCAAAAGATTTAAGATATGATTTTCATGTGGATCATTATCATCAGAGCATTTAGATTTCTTCAGCAGGGATGCTCGCATTTTTCTTGAAATGTTCTGGGTGTCATCATCGCTTTCAACAGTTTTCTTTAGTTGCAAGTCCTTTTTCTTAATATCAATAATATCTTCATTGCTTTCAGGTCTTTTACTGTTACTTTCATCACTTTTCAACTTTCCCCGTGTTTTTTTAATTAAAGGAAAATCTTCTTCATCACTTTCTAAAACACTCTTTTTTAAACTCAAATTTCTACTTTTTCGAACAGGTAATTCAACCTCTGTATCACTTTGGTCTTTATCAATTGAGTGTTTCAGCAGGCGCCCTCTACCTTTTTTAAAATTTATTTCAATTTCATCATCATTATTTTTTTTAAACAGAAGTTTGCTTTTTTGAATGTCATCCTCAATTTCTTTATTAGTTAACTTCTGTCGCAGAGAACTTCGAGTTTTTGAAACATTTACATATTCATCCTCCAAGTCCACATCACTATCTTCTTTATATTTTGACTTTTTACAGTCAGAATATTTTCCTTTTTTTAAATTGCTTTCTTCTTCATCACTCTCCTTAATACGCTTGGATCTTCTGGGATTTCTTCCTTTTGGTAAGTTACTTTCTTCAATATCACTAGTTGAAGTTTCTTTTTTAATATTTCGACTACTCATTCTTTTGGAAGTTTTTAGATCATTATCATTAACTACCTTCAGACATTTCTTTTTATCTGACATTCTACTTAATTTGGTCTTATTTTCACAAGTTTTATCTTCCTTTTTAAAACTTTCATCTTCAACCTCTTCTTCACTTTCACTCACAGAGGATGATGCAGGATCACTTTTTCTTTTTTTTTGTTTGCCTTTAATGCAATAGGTGTCACCAAACCTTTTCTGTCCACTATTCCGAGTAACTCTACCTTTTGCTTGACTTATCCCAGGAGCACTTTTTTTATTATTCTTTTTCCTTATTGGTTCAAATGGCTCTTCTTCTTCTTCTTCATCTTCTTCCCCTTCCTCTTCATCACTTTCATCTTCAATATCTTCATTATTTCCATTTGAATTTCCAATACCCCTTCCTCTAGAAGTTCGAGCTCTTAAGTTCATTTTAGAAGTGGCATTTTGGCTTTTTAAAGAAATTCCTCGGTGTGAGGGACGTCCTTTTAATCTTACAACAACTTTTGGTTTTAATACTTTTTTAACACAAGATCTTTGTTTTCTTTTTAATAAAGGCATATTATCAATTACATCTGGTGTTTCTTTAGAAAAGTTTTTAATTTTAGGTCTGTCATCTTTTAATGGTGATATTGCTCGTTTTGAAAGCCTTCCTTTCTTGGCAGAGTTATTTTTTGTATCTCCTTGTTTGTCTGGAAAAATAAAAACTAGAATTAATGAATGAAGAGAAGAAAATAAATATATAATTATGATTTATATATTATTTCAATATATTTCAGAGTATTGTTAGATATATTACAAAACACTGCAGATGCTCTAACATAATCAAATATTTTGTGCTCTAGACTAGTCAGATATTAAAAAATTACTTAATCAAAGAACTTTCAGAAATATAAAATATATGGAAGGAAATATATATATTTAGGAAAATAAATTATCTTAACAAAATAATTAAATTTAATTTAATAAATGCTACTTGTTCTTCAACTGGCCTAAGACCTGGTACAACCTTCCCAGTTATTATTACATGCAAATCATATTTGTCCTCAGATGTTTTAAGGTTTCATCATTATTTCAAATATGAATTTTTGAAAAAATATATAATACAAAACTTTGGCCTATACCATGCTTATCTAACATTCATAAGTCAGTTTTAATGAGATAATGTAGTTAGTCACATTAATACTAATTTTAATTTTCGTTTCAACTTTGATCATATATATCAAGTTTTGGTGTTTTGCGATACTATTAATTGTACTAATTAATTGCTTATTGAGTAAGGTTGATATGTATTTGAACATTCTTTTGTTGTTATTGTCTTGTATAACACCCACATTCTTAAACTTCAAATGGCTCTTGTTTAAACAGCACACATCCTAGATGACCTATTGTTTAATGGGTTTGCCATAGGAACAATATGAGATAACGTCAACTTAGGAAGTAGTGATGATTAAAGTAAAAAACTTATATATTTATATGTCAGATATATTATATAAATTTTAATATATATATATATA